>JANFAA010000078.1:0-120626 GCA_024663435.1 Pisolithus sp. B1
GTATCCACAAACTTCTGCATAGTGGTGTCTGCGCCTGCTGTTTCCACAAATGCGTGATCCGAATTGGCACCCCAGCTTCGTTCTATATCGTGGACGTCTCCAGGTCACAGAGCCCCGAACGTGGGTAACCACATTTCCGACGTGAACCTTGACACTCGTGTTTGGTTGGATCTATGACTAGTGTTGTGCAGGGCCAGGCCCTTCTAGGCCGAGTCGAGCCGAGCCGTGGGGACTGGGGGCTCAAGGCCCGGCCTGACTTTCTGAGAAGCCGTGAGCTGTGGCCTGGGGCCGCGGCTTGGTGGCTGTGCTACCTGGCAATCACCGGATAACTACAGTAGAACTATATGGTAGACCTGTGCATGTACATACCCATGGGAACTTATGGTATCGCCTATTTCCATCACCCAACTTGGTCACAATTGCAAAATGGTTGACATTACTGCTACCAACACTGAACAGCCACACCCACAACATGTCCCTGTGCCTTCAGCACAGATTACATGTGCTGATAACACTGCCAAACTGGAACTGACATCACACAGAAAAGCACAAATTCAGTCAGCCACACATGCAGTGCTGCCAATGCATGGTACTGTTACAATAAAACACAAGGCTAATGCTGTATCAACAGATGTTGATGTGGAAACTACAGATACAGAGTTCCCAGCAAAGAAAAAAGGCTTGAAAAAGGTATGCATTAATTCACAACTGCCTATCTAGTCTAATTTGAAAAACCATGTGCCATTACCAATCAGGGAAAAGACCTGCCAGTTGGGTGCATTTGGAGAATTCAATCAAATTGACACCACCACCACAGAGTGATGTCAATGTTGACAAGCCACAGCCCACTTCATATGGGCCCACCAAAACTGGGGCTGACAGACTTCTCAAGGACATTGACCTTGTCAATGTGGATGAGCCTATCAAGAGGCAATGTACTGCATGCACCAAGGATATTGATGCATTTTTCTCCCTGCCTCATGAAAAAGAGGGGAAAGACTTGAGGGACTGTAAGGGGTGCTTGTAAGTCTTATGATATCCCTCAACCAGCAGGTGCCTACTTACAGAGACTCACAGTAAGGTGCATAAAGAACATACTTCCTTTGTAAACCAGGTGTCAACATTGTGATGACACCTACAAGCCTGTCATTGGGTAACATATCATGCCATCTGTAATCTTCGTTATTCTGACTGATAAATACCAAGGTGAGTATCTCAAGTGGTCAGCAGCAAATGGATTCATGTTGATGCTACCAAATGATATGAAACAGCAATGCAAAGATGCAGTCTCAAGTGCATGGTCAGTCCTCAGGAGGCAATCAAGTTTGGAAGGGCACCTGGTAGAAAGGGGTCCAACAGTACAGTTTTCTGAGTCTGCCTTTCATGAAGCCACTATCTCGTGGTTGATTGAAACAGATCAGGTGAGCTCCTTATTCTCCACATATGACAGCTTGCTGGTTCTGACTGATACTGATACAATTGCTACTAGCCTATCCATGCCCTTCAACATCCTTCATTTGGCAGGATGGTTGAAATTGCCTCTCATGCAAGGAATGGTATCAAGATCCCAAATTGTTGACAGACATGTCAGGCAACTATTGACACTTTCAAAACCAGACTTTTAGATATTTACAAATGCTTCTTGGTGAGTATGACATTGATAACAATACCTGTGTCTCTTCTCATACATTGCTACAGAGTAGTACCATCCCAGGGTGAATCAATCTGACATGTGATGGCTGGCAGGCTTCAAATGTTGATGGGTATTTCACAGTCACTGCATCTTGGATTGAAGAAAAATATCCCAGCATATGGAACATCGAGACATCACTTATAGGGTCTGTGCGACTCAATAATGCTCACAATGGCACCTGTTTGGGTCAGGCACTGTATAAAGTCATCAAGCATGTTGGTGCAATGCACAAGGTCAGCATCTAGTATACTTCACATAGTTCTAACACATCTCTTTTTGTTAGGTTGGCTTCATTACTTGTGACAATGCCAAGAACAACGATACAATGATGGACAAGTTTGTGACCCATATCATGGCCAACTCTGGCCAGGTGTTTTATGCAAAAAAGCAATGCTTGTGGTATGCACAACCCTATATTAAACCATACAGAGCCTTAGGTATTCTAGTTGTATGGCACATATCATTAACTTAGCAACTCAAGCATTTCTTTTGGCCCACAGTAAGTCTAAACACTATGACCCAGCTACTCCAGATTTAGATGCCACCGACTTGATAGCTGTATGACATGGATTTGAATGAGACAAGATTGGCCTCGTGTGCACAATAGCAGTTAAGGTAAGTGCTTGGTATAGGCCAAGATTCTTTGTCTTATAGCTGCAGGAATGATCTTCTGAGAAGCGAAAAGAGCTCTTTCAACATATCCAGACTTGCACAGACAATGGCCATGTTCTGTGCACACAACCTCTACAGCTCCTCCTTGACATGAAGACTAGATGGTCATCAACTTTTTTGATGCTTCATTGTGCATTTGATTTGAAGGAGGTAAGTCTCTGCTCATGTATGCTCATTTGGTATTTACACACCAGCACCGATGTACAGGAAGTAAACTACTTTGTTAGGTCACTTGGCCTGGAGGAATGTGATGCAGAGAAACAGCGAAAATTAATGGACCTCAAGTTGGTAGAGTCTGAGTGGGAGTGAGTATGGCTTCTTCTGTCACTGTTAGCAGTGAGTGTATGCTGTCATTTAATTCCAATTTACTCACATGCATGCCCACAGCAAGCCAAGAAAGCACAGCAGGCTTTCTCAACTGAACAGGGCCCAATGATGCATGCTGTCTTGCCAGCACTAGAGGCACTGTTCAAGGCTTGGTCCTCATGGAGGGATGCAGCCAAATATGCTGATTTCACTGATGCATTGGATGCTGGGCTAAGTAAGGTAGCTGAGTATTATGAGTGAACGGCTATGTCTCATGCATACATCATCACAATGTGTGAGTACCTTTTACTTCCTTCAAGCTTAAGTTGCTGAATTTTTTGGGTGGTACTTGACCCAGTGCAGAAGCTAAGCTACATCCATACATACTGGGGGGAGAATCTACTTTCTGAGGTGGTCCAGCATGCTGAAGTGATTGTATGTTTTTTTTTTTGATCTCTACTTATACCCAGCAGCCCTGACATCAACAGTACAAGGAATGCTATAGCATAATCTACAAGTCTGACACACCATCATCAGAGACTGCAATCCCCAACCATCATGTCATGCTGCATGGCCACAAGTTACACTCACTACTCAGTGAGCTCTCTGACAATGATGCTGAGGGTGACTCATTGTGCTGTGATACCCGCAATCAAGGTGACCCCACTAAGCCATGGCTTCACAGATTCCATGAATACCTTCACACACACAAACATGTTGGAGATGTCTCTATTGTGGAATGGTGGGGTCTGAACACTCAATGATATCCTGTCTGGGGATCTCTGGCCTGCAATTACCTTCCAATCATGGCGATGTCAGTATCCTGCGAGTGCACTTTTTCTTCTGCTGGTATGACCATCAGTAAGCAGTGAAACTGCCTCAAATCTGATGTTGTTGAGGCACTGCAGTGTATGAAATCCCTTTCAAAGAAACATCTGCTCCTTCCTGATGACCCATCTGTAATTTCTGAAGCCCACATGATGGAGCCACCTACACCTACTGCTGCCATGAGTTCTGAAGAAGGCTGGGATGACATTACCCAAAATCTTGCTGACAATGTGGGTCAGGAGGAACCTGATGGTGAAGATGTCTTTGTGCCTTGCTATGACATGTAACCTTGTAGTCTACACTTGTCTGTAGCTATGCTAGTTACATATAAGAACATAATTGACTGATATGATTTACCACTGGTCAGGCCACAGCCTCAGGCTGGGCCAAGCCCAAATGGGGCCTGGCCTGAGATTGCTTGGGCCATGAGCCCTCAAAAGCTGGGCCCAAGCCACAGCTTTTGAGCTGAGCTGGGCCCAGACAACACTATCTATGATGTCTCCAAAAACCTTCACGATGTGTACACATCTTTCAATTGAAGACACAGACCCACTTGCATGGCACAAAGCAGAGGAGACACACTACACTACATCCACTCCCACAGTTAGTCCTCTGGACATTGAAAGTGTTCAACTTACCAGCCCTGCATCGACAATGAATCCTAGCCTCATTGAGTTTGGTGAGCCCTGGTCCCCAGCTCATGTTCTCAAGCTTTTGGTCCAGAGCCCAGCAGCAGACAGTCAGGCTCCTACACAACATATGTAACCATGATTCCACTGCTTGGACTCATGGATCGATCATCTCCCCATCTGCTGTGCAACAAGGCTGGTGGCATCTGGTTCTTGTCTGAAATGTGAAATGGTGAATTTGACTGTCAGTGGAGATGCTTCAACACATAGTTCAGTCAACCATAGTCCTGAGAGTGGGACACCCGACATGTACATTTTCACCTAAAAGTGGGATTAGCTGATGTTGGCTGACCAACCTTGAGATGAGTTTGGCTGATGCCCTGAAAGGGGGATAGGCTGACCTGGCTGGGGGATGGTCCACCTCCCTGAAAGTGGGATAGGCTGACCTGGCTGGGGGATGGCCCACCTCCCTGAAAGTGGGATAGGCTGACCTGGCTGGGGGATGGCCCACCTCCCTGAAAGTGGGATAGGCTGACCTGGCTGGGAGATGGCCCACCCCCCTGAAAGGGGGATAGGCTGACCTGGCTGGGAAATGGCCCACCCCCCCAAAAGTGGGATAGGCCGACCTGGCTGTGGGATGGCCCATCCCCCTGAAAGGGGGATAGGCTGACCTGGCTGGGAGATGGCCCACCCCCCTGAAAGGGGGATAGGCCAACCTAGGAGGGGGATGGTCCCCCCCCCTGAAAGGGGCATAGGCCAACCTGGCTGGGGGATGGCCCACCCCCCTGGAAGGGGATAGGCCAACCTGGCTGGAGATGGCCCACCCCCCAAAAAAAAAGTGGGATAGGCTGACCTGGCTGGGGGATGGCCCACCCCCCTGAAAGTGGAATAGGCCAACCTGGCTGGGGGATGGCCCACCCCCCTGAAAGTGGAATAGGCCAACCTGGCTGGGGGATGGCCCACCCCCCTGAAAGTGGTATAGGCCAACCTAGGTGGGGGATGGCCCACCCCCCTGAGAGTGGGATAGGCCAACCTGGCTGGGGGATGGCCCACCTCCCTGAAAGTGGGATGGGCTGACCTGGGGCAGGATGGCCCACCCCCCTGAAAGTGGGATAGGCCAATGTGTCTGGTGGATGACCCACCTCCCTCAAAGTGGCATAGGCTGACCTGCCTGGGGGTTGGCACAACCTCTTGAAAGGGGGATTAGGTGGGGGGATGACTCATGTCCTGAGAGTGGGGTTGGCCAGCCTCACTGGGGGGATGACCCATGTCCTGGGTGTAGGGGCAGCTGGCCTCATTGGGGGGATGGCCCACATCCTGAGAGTGGTTCCTGGGAAAATGGCCCTTGTCCTGAGAGTGGCATTGGCCACCCTCACTGGGGGGACAACCCATGTCCTAAGAGTGGATTCAGCCAACCCTACTAGGGGGAGGATCTGATTAATCAGCCTCTTGGAAAGTTGACTATCTGATGACCTCATTATCAGTTTATGATACACCAACTTTATTATTGTAGGGATGGATGTAGTTAAGATACTTTGCAAACTCATGAAGGATTTGTAATGCTGGCTAAGATAAAACTGGGGTATTTACAAGGTTACAGGTATTTTTTTAAAGGGTAAGTTGTAACCAGGAAGATGTTCCTTTTTTCCCTTGTGTTAAAGATATGGCACAAGGAGGAATGGAGTAAATAAATTTCTTGGGTGGGAGGGAAGTCTTGTTAGGCCCTTTTTCAAACCCACACTGAGCATACCTGCACTCATAGGTAATAGTTTTGCCTGCAGAACCAGACTCCCACTTCTGCATGGTTCCACATTGAGGGCATTGAACAGGCAAATGCTCTCCCCATGGTCTGATAAACTTATCAGTCCACAACAATTTCTCCACCACTACCTTTTCCACTTTATGTACTCCTTGCCCCTCAGACCTCCACTTGATGATGATGATATTGGAATGCCTCTCAAGCAGTGCACAATCATTGAGGGCAAACTTGGCTGCTTGGAAGATATCAAAGCCTTGAACAATGGTACTGTCCAGTAGACTCAGCAGGTAAGGGGTAGTACTGGCCAGCTGCAGGTGTTGGGCATCAAACAAGATCATGGATCTTGGTTTGAATCTGGAAAAGGTTGGAGAAAAAGATCCAAAAATGTTGGAAATACTCACTTATGAGCAGCTTCTTTTAAATCATTGAAGCTGTCTTTTACAGTAACAAGAGAGCCACAGACATAGAATATTATGTCTGCACCCTGGACAATTTTGGTGAGGGGGTTGAAAAGTACTTGGAGGCACTTGGACATGGTTAGTAAGGAGGTAAATAGGAGATTGGTCACTGACCTCAGAGACCTTGAATGCTACTGGTTTACCATCAACATGACCAGCAAAGAGATCCCCTCTTTCCTCATCACTATGGGTGGTGAGGAAAATGACCACCCTTGAGAAGGATGAGAGGGAATGAGTGAGGTCCATTGCTGCCCTCTCATAAGTCAGCAGAGACTCCTCAGTGGCCAAGTTGAAGGTCAGGTGAGAGAAGTGATAGCTTTTTGCAGGGAAGTAGGGCTGGAAATAGGAGTCCAATACATTGACCTGAGGATGGCCAAGTTCTAGGTTGTCCAAATGGAGGTGGACAAGGGCAGTAGGGATGGAGGCTACCTGGCCAGAGATGGCATGCTGAAAGGTACCCTGGATAAGAGGAGGGTGGGCAAGGACAGGTAGTCCTTGAGAGTAGAATCCCTTGGCATGTTGTGAACATAAGTGGAAGTGGGGAGGTGGTGTACTTACAAAGTAAGGCTGAGGGTTTGCTTGGTTTTCCTTCCAGTGGCAAGTAACACACTTAAAAGTGACATTATCTACTTTTAGTTTGTCCTTTTCTGCTTCAGCAACCACTGGGCATTTACTACATACTACCCTTCTACAATACTTTTCATCACAGACCCACAACAGGTCTGCCCCATCTCTGCACATAACACAAAGCTGTGGAAGGTATAAACAAGAGTATGACATATGATCAGCAGCTTACAGTGTTGATGTTAGGGTTCTGTTTGGGGGATGGCCTCTTGGAGGCAGTAGATGCCTTAACCTTTTTGTTGTGAAAGGCCTGCAGGCCAACTCTGGGGGCCTTTCCCCCAGTCACCTTCTTGGCTGAATGATTGGTCCTTGCCATGGTTGAATAAGTATCTGGCAAGGATGAAGTGAGTACAAGTCAGTCATAAGTAGCAAACAGAGGGGAAGGGGGAGCAACAACTTACCAGGTAGTGAATAGGCTGGTGGTGACACCACAGAGTCTGTTCATTTGAAGTAAACATGGGGGGGAGGCAAAGGGGGACAGCAGCTTACCTGGAGGTGGATATGGGAGTGGTGGTAACTATTGGAGCATATAAATCTCCCCTGTATTGCAGGTCCTAGGTGTGATGTTTGGGTGCTTACATAATCACCTTAGAGTGGACTTAGCAGTACATTTCATAGAGTTCCCTCAGTAGCTCACAGTCTACTGAGGGTAAGCACTTATATATTTCACAGTATATCACTTACTGACATCCTGTAGTAGCCTACAGGTACAGTACTCTACTCAGTAGCTCACAGTCTACTGAGGTAGCCTACAGATATATTTCAAGAGTAACAAGACAGAGTTAGTGTGACAACTGACAAACAAAGTTGTATCTCGGTCACTCCAAGAACTGATAGAGAGCAGAGCGGGAAAGGAGTTTTAGGTGCAAGCACGAAATGAACTCAATTGGAGTATCCTACGACAAGAGAGCCTGGTATTTATACTACTAGCGTTGTTTGTACCAAGGAACATCGTAGAACAAACCAAACAAAGAGAGATAAACGCGATTGGCTACAGTCGAACACGCTGAGTCAATGCGACAAAAGCTGACTAAGTAAAGCGTCTAACGAGCGTCTGTGTAACCCTAACCAGAGAGTAGCTAAAAAAGGAAAACTACGCTAAGAAAAATAAAATACCGTTACACTATCCCCTCCTATGGTTCGACTTCCAGGCGAGACCAAAGGGGTTGACAAACGGTAACCGGACCAGGTAAAGGGGAAAAGAGAAGTCCAGAGGTATCTACCAGGTGGAGCTTTCTAGGGGCAGAAGGGTGAAGTTTATAGAAGTCGTCTATTGCCTCCTGTGCATTTTTAAGAGCGCTAGCTGGCTCCCAAGTACAATCTTTGTCAGGATAGCCCCTCCAGTGGACTAAAAACTGTAAGCCCCCACACTTCAAGCGTGAATCTACCACCTTTTCGACCTCAAACTCTATATCTCCTTCATCGGTCACCCTCTGGGGACCGGGTCTGACAACAGGTTGCCCATCAAGGGCGCCAAGATAGGGTTTTACCCTTGAGACATTCACAACCGGGTGAATCCTCATATTCCAGAGTAACTTTAACTTAACAGCGTTCGGGAGAACCTCGACAACTTCGTACGGTCCGATCCACTTTTCAGTCAACTTCCGGCTCTGCCAGTCCTTCAGCGAGAGGTGGTTTGTAGCTAGCCAAACCTGAGCACCAACAGAATATGTAGGGGAGGGAGAATGACGTTTGTCTGCCTGAGTTTTTTGTCGTTTTCTAGCCTTTCCTAGCGAGTCATGTACGTTCTGGAACACCTGGAACCAGTCTCTAGCGGTTTCCTCCGCTGCTTCTACCTTAGAAGTCGTCAGCTCGATGCCCATTCATGGTAAATACGAACGAGTAACTTCAAAGGGGCACTTGCCAGTAGAATCAGATTTGGAATTATTATACGTGAACTGCGCTAAGGGCAGCCAATCCTCCCACTTTTCCTGCTGGTGGTTGACATACATCCTCAAATACTGCTGAATTTCGCGGTTCAACTGCTCAGTTTGACCATCCATTTGTGGATGAAATGCCGTTGAAAGCTTCTGCTCAACCCTGAGCATTTTAAATAGTTCATGAGAAAACTGCGAGGCAAACTGCGGTCCGCGATCCGAAACGATAGATAGAGGGAGTCCGTGATGCTTCCAAACATGCGACAAATAAAGCCTTGCTGTGCTAGCAGCGGTTTCTTCGGCATTACAAGGGACAAACTCGGCTTCTTTCGAGAAGCGGTCTACTACGACCAATACATGCGATTTTCCAGAGGTGGACTTGACGCCTAGATCCATAAAGTCGGTAGTAAGATCCTGCCAGGGTCCACTAGGGATTGGCAAAGGTTTGAGTTCTCCAGCTGGTGGCTTATTACTAGACTTGCTAGTCTGACACGCTTGACAATGTTTTACGTACTCTTCGACATCGGGTTTTAAGGTAGGCCACGTGAACCAGTGTGTGACCAACTCCTGAGTTCCTTTAATTCCGTGATGACCCGCTAGGGGTGAATCATGAAGAGCAGCAAGAACCTTGTTACGAAGTTCTTCAGGTACAAAGACCTTATCTCCATTATATAAAAGTCCATCCTTCAGGGTGAGCTCGCTAGCATCTACCCCAACCGAAGCATGACGGAGATCTTCTTCTAGAGAAGATTCCAAGCGAACCGAACGAAGCTGTTTGGGTTTAATAAATAGTGACTCCTCTGTTTTTGCATTTTCTTTGTTTTCTACCAAGTCCTCGTGACGAGAGAGAGCGTCCGGTCATCCCATAGAAACACCAGGTTTGTGGACGATAACACAGTTAAAATGGCTAAAGTACTGTGCCCACCGTGCCTGACGAGGTTGAAGCTTCTGAGACGTCATAAACCACCTTAGGTTATGGTGATCCGTCCAAATCTCAAACTGGTACAGGGTGGCTTCCAAATAATGACGCCATTGCTCCAATGCACGGATGATGGCTAGCATCTCCTTATCGTGAACCGTATAATTTAGCTCTGCTCCAGAGAGGGAGTGACTCGAATAAGCAACCGGTCTCCAGAGACCATCCTCGCATTCTACCAAGAGCACGGCTCCGGTCGCATAATCCGAAGCATTGGTTTCTAAACGGAATTTCTGATCCTGGTCGGGGAACATAAGAATAGGGGCCGTGGTGAAAGCTTCCTTAAGCGTATCAAACGCTAACTGACACTTGTCGGTCCACCGGAATGGAACGTCCTTTCTTGTGAGATCATTAAGGGGTCGTGCCACTTGGGCAAAGTCCTTGATAAAACATCGGTAGAAGTTCGCAAGGCCGAGGAAGCTGCGAACTCCGCGAACGGTAGTAGGGACGGGCCAATTCTGCACAGCAGCAATTTTGGCGGGATCCATCTTAACTCCGTTAACGCCAACAATCATCCCAAGGAAGTCAACTTCCTGTCTCTTGAACAGACATTTTTCCGGTTTGACAAACAGGTCGTTCTCTTTCAACCTTCTAAGCACCTCTAGCACGATCCTGTCATGCTCCTTTTCATCGTCCGTTTTCGTGAATATCATTAAGTCGTCAATGTACACTACTACGGCATCCTCCATGTCACCGAAGATGTCGTTCATCATGTTCTGAAACGTGGCGGGGGAATTGCAGAGACCAAAGAACATCACCAGTGGTTCAAAGGCTCCGTGATGACAGACGAAAGCGGCTTTCCACTCGTCACCTTCCTTGATATGAACATTGTTGTATCCCCACCTAAGGTCCATTTTCGTAAATAATTTACAACCCTTTAGCTTGTCAACAAGCTGCGAGATAAGCAGGAGCGGGTATGAGTTCTTGACTGTATGCTCGTTTAAATAGCGGTAATCCTGTACCATACGCTTCTTTCCATCCTTTTTAGGGACAAAGAATACAGGAGACGTCTGTGGAGACTTGCTCGGCCGAATGTAACCCTTCTTGAGCTGTCCATCAATGAAGCCACTGACTTCGGATTGCTCATCGGGAGATAAAGGGATCAACCTTCCTTTCTTGGGTACAAACGAGTCCTTGAGTTCGATAGCATGGTCCCATGGTTTCCTAAGCGGCATGCGTTTGGATTCCTGGACAGAAAAGACGGATAGATAATCATGATATTCCTTTGGAACAAGTTCCTCAGGGGTTTTGTCGGTTTTCTTTACTTCCTCCTGCTTGGCGGAAGCAACAGTATCAATAAAAGCGTCTTGCGCTATAGTTTCAACCCTTTCTATGCGTCTTACAAAGGCGGGCTTAGGCGCTAACTTTTTACATGAGTAAGGGCACCTCCTCATCAAGATTTCACCGGTTTTCCAATTGACATCAGGGTTGTGAGTGGCAAGCCACATGTGACCCAATATCATGTCATGAGATCCCAGATCTGTGACGTCGGCTACTAATTCTTCGAAGTGGTTCCCAAACTGAACCCGGAGTGGAACCTGATGCGTAATCCTTCCAGCGGAATTGCGAGATCCATCGACATTAAATACATCTACTGCCCTAGGCAAAGCAAGCTTCAGGACTTTTCTTTGTTCAACAAACTTAGAGTCCAAGAAGACGCCAGTGGCGCCAGAGTCCAAGAGAGCCTGCACAGCGTGTGCATCTCCTTTACGAGACCTGATAACAACGGGAACGGAAACATGGTCCTTCAAGTTAAGTGAATGAACTCGGGATTTCGGCGGTACTGTCGCCTGATCGTTGCTTTCCTTTCCGGAAACTACCATATGAGAAGAAGAAGAAACATTTTTTGTGTTTTTATAGGCAGAGGAATTAAGCGAACCACGTTTAACGTCCTGTTCCGAGCCCAACTGGGTCTCCACTGCAGATGGTATACCAGAGTCCGTATCTAAGTCCATACTATCTACAGACAAAGGAGAAAACCTATTTATGGAAACAAAGTCCGAGAAAGAAACCTTTTTTTTGTGTTTTACTATTTTCTATTTTTGTATTTTTGTTTTTAAGAGAAGAGGGGCGAGATGAAGAAGAGAAATGTCCAGTAGTATTAGAGTCTACAGGACCTGACCTCACTGTAGCTCCGATTCTTTTAACTGTCCGATATGAGCAACGATTTGCTCGAAGCTCATCCCCTCCATTGCTTTAAGGTGGGGGTCAGCACCTTCGGAACGGACCTGCCGTCCTTTGCCTTTGTTTTGCCCATTCGGGCACTGAGGTCTTATGTGACCAGTCTGGCCACAGCCGTAACACTTATATGTAGAGAAGTCTTTTCTTGCGGGACCTCTTGACCCGCTTGCAGCGCCAATGTCCATGGGCGCGCCGCTGCCCGAAGTTGTACCAGCCGAAGGCCAGTTGTAGTTTTGAGTCCAGCGATTGCCAGACTGTGACGTTTGGAGTTTAACGGCCTCCATAGCCGCACCCATTCCTTGGACTTCGGGCTCAAAGTCCTTCCACGTGTCCTTCCTTCTGCCCTGTATGTAAATCTGTTGGAGAATTTCAGGGTGCATTGCCCGCTCCAACATCCAGATTGCATAGTCATCAGATACCCCGGACGCGGTCCTCAGTGCATTGAACCTTGCCAAGAACTCTTCCGTTCTGGCATTTCCTTGACGAATATTGGCCAACTGCCTTTTGGCCCAGTCCGCATTATGTAGAGGGCGGAACCTCGTTTCTACTTCTGCTGAAACCTCAGCATGAGTCGGCCATCTTTGTGCTGTGAGACACGTGTCAATTCGGGCCCTCGCATAAGCCCCTGCTATTGGTCCAGTCATGTGAGACCAGACTGCCAGCGCATCCTCCCGGTGCGTTTTGAACTCTGCGACGGCCACGAAGGCCCGCATCTTCGACCACCATTCCTCAAACTTCGAAATTGAGCCATCAAACTGGCCCGGATCTGCTATTCCCCGTTTCGTGGGGTCTACGGAAGTGTTTGTTCCAGCAGGCCTATTCTGCTGCTGGGCGGCGACGGCGGCGGCGACCTGCTGGCCAACCATAACCGAAAGCTGCTGCATAAACTGCAGCATGTCTTCCGTCAAGTTGCGGGGGTCCATTGTTGGCAACTAAGACGGGGAGGTGACAAGGAGGGCGGATAGTGTGTCTGTTCCGTAAGTTGTACGGAACGTTTAAGACAAAGCCTTGGAGATTGGGATCTATCTCCTCAGGGGAAGGAATTCAAGGAGCGGGGGATTCTTGCTTAATATAGGGCGAGATTCGTAGAACTACAGGAGACGCCGACTCCTCTTTCTTGACCTTAGGAATTTTGAAAACCTTCGACGATTTTCCCTGGCCTCTGTGCTGGTACTCTGTCGTCACCTATCGTAGGGGTATCATAGCGCTATTAGATATACGGTAGTACGCTTTCTACCTCCCGAGCATCGGGGCACTACTTTAGGCTATGTGCTTCCACCCCCTAATGTGGGTTGCACCTTCACACTACCCTTGATGGATAGCGGGACTACTGACTACGGGTCTTCTTCAACACAACCTCCTGCCGAAAGGAGGACGAGACTAAAAGTGTTGTCTCGTAAAGAAGAGAAAAGAGAAGAATGAGAAGCTCCTTAACCCTGGAGTCCGGGTATGATTTCCCTATATGCCTGGGAGCTAGCGGAGTGAGGGAGATGTTGGTAATCGAGTTCAAGTGTGACAACCGACAAACAAAGTTGTACCTCGGTCACTCCAAGAACTGATAGAGAGCAGAGCGGGAAAGGAGTTTTAGGTGCAAGCACGAAATGAACTTGATTGGAGTATCCTATGACAAGAGAGCCCGGTATTTATACTACTAGCATTGTTTGTACCAAGGAACGTCGTAGAACAAACCAAACAAAGAGAGATAAACGCGATTGGCTACAGTTGAACACGCTGAGTCAATGCGACAAAAGCTGACTAAGTAAAGCGTCTGTGTAACCCTAACCAGAGAGTAGCTAAAAAAGGAAAACTATGCTAAGAAAAATAAAATACCGTTACAGTTAGTTGGCATGCAGCAAACACAGGGGGAGAGGGGAGGGGGTCACTGGCTTACCTGGAAGTGGATAAGCTGTTGGTGACACATGACAGAGTCAGCTTGTATGTAGTAAACACAGGGAGGGGAGGGAAAGGCTTACTTTGTAGTGAACGGGGTGGCAGAGATGCAACAGAGTCAGTATGCATGTAATAACACAGGGAGGGTGGAAGTGGTGGTGACATGATGCAGTCAGTTCACACATAGTAACACAGGGGGGGGGGTCAATGGCTTACCTGGAAGCTGGGTAGGGTGGTGAGATGACAGTCAGTATGCATGTAGTAACATGAAGGGGGGGGGAAAGGCTTAGGGCCTGAACAGTAGCAGGCAGTAGCAGATTTCCCACATGGTTGTACAAAACATATGCAAACCAAATCAGTGCAGAGTTTACATGTGGACTTTCAGAGAGTGGCATTATTGATGAGGATAAGTGCTATTGTTATGTACTATCCAATCATCCAGATGCAATGCTGGCTTGATGAACTACTTGTTGCAAGATCCCCTGCAAGCTAGCTGATTCCTCATCTCCATCACCAACCTGCTGCTTGCTCTGACTTCATGGCAAGATGGTGGGTAGGGCTTCCAGTTCAAGAGGGGCCCCATCTATTGCTTCAAGCTCTGAGTACCAGAAATTGCAAGCCACTTGGACTGAGCCAGGTGTTTTGGCACTTCTCAATTATGTGGAGGAAAACTGATTTAAAGTAGGTGATCACATGGTGTTTCAAGAAGGGTACTTCAATGATCTACTACCCCAATTACCCATCCAACCCAATGACCACCGTAAAACTGCCAAAAATTGTCATGACAAGTGGGAAAGTGTACATTTATTGACATATCCCTGTACTTAACATTGCTCATATCAAACACAGCTGAAACAGGAATACTACATGGCATCAACCATTGTAGGGGGATCGGGGCTTGCCTATTCTGCAGAGAAGGGTGCTAATGTTGTGACTGAGGCAGGGCAACTTGTGATGGATGAACTTATCAAGGTACATCTGGGTTTTCCTCCTGATATGATATATAATCTAACCATTCACTAGACTTGGCCAGAAGCTGCCCAGTTTCAGCACAAGGGATTCAAATTTTGGGATCATATGAATCAGTTTGTCCCTCCCAACAAGGCAAGGGGCACTAATGTGCACCATGCTGGAACCTTTTCTATGATGTCTCGATCTTCCACATCCATAACTTCCATGCTGCCTCAGCCACCATTCACACCTCCCATACAACACTACCCATTGCATCAGCCACCATTCACACAGCCTTGCACACTGCATCAGCTGCAGTCCACACAAGCTGCTGCTCAATTTACTTTTGTGCAGTATCAAACCAAGACCCCCAATCAGACTCAAACTGCGCTGACTACTCAAAATGTATGATGTACTGTAAGCTCTCAAACACCAGTTGTAACACCACTTCCTGTGCAAGTCCCACCTAATACGTTGTGGGTACTGTTCAGGATCCCTGCTGATCCTCCTACTGTTTCACTGTCATCCATCCCTGTCTCTCTGCCATCCTCTGCAATGGTATCAGTTGACTCTTTGATCAATCCCTCATCTAGCATATTGTCTTGTGGCAGAAAATGCAAGAGTGATGCCACTGCTGAGTTGGACACTATGTCTGTGGTGACTACCACTAGCTCACAGAAGCGATGGACTCAGATGAGTGGCCTCGAAGATAAGGTCCAAGAGTTCATGGCAAGTTTCAACAACACTTCCAGTAGGACAGTCAATCAGATGCTTTCCACACTTGACGATACAAGCAAGGATTGAAAACTGAGTGGCACACATATGCTGATATATGACCTTGAGAAGAACCTTTCAGTGGACAACCTTATTCATTTACAGATGCTGTTTGAGGAGAACCCATCTTTCATCACAGGCTACCAACATGTTGCCACTCACTTGGTATCACTCAGAATGCAGTGGGTTAAGTTGAGACTCGAGGCAGCTGGTTACTCTGTCCCCAAATACACACCTGAATGTACAGATACATAGGATACTTACACATGCTGTATCTCTAACCTCAATATTACCTTGTACTGAAAATTCTATTCTGTATCCACATGCAACTTACTCAAACAAGAATGCATTGAGACAGTAATGAAAGACAAGCCAAGATATGTAAAGTTACTTGATGAATGCTAGTCTAATTGTTCAATGATAGGAGGCATACCCCACCTTGCATGCTCAGCACAGTAGCCATCCCAGTTCTCCACCACAATTGTATCACACAGTGCATTCATCTGCCTGTGTGAGTCAGTGTTCAGTGGAGTGCCCTGAAGACTTCCAAAGTTGCCTTCCTCCTCTGTCAGGTACAGTCTGTCATCTTCATCAAATCCATCAGGATCTGGTATATCAACATTGTCAGGATCATGGATACAGATAATATTATGAATGCAGCATGTGGCTGCAGGCAATCGAGACTGAATCACCATGCCATACTCAGGTGGAAGAACAAGGGCATGAAAATGTCATTTGATGACTCCAAAGTTGTGCTTGATGTCATTTCAGAGCATGGCATGATGAAGGTTAAAGAGTTCTTTTCTATTCTTTGGCCTGTGGGGAATGAATGGGAATTGGATGAAAGGATGTAAACAAACTTACACTAAATTTGCCTGCCCCCACTCTGCCAGATGGTAGTGCTGGCCACAATATGGTACAAGTAACTGTAGTTGATGGATATCCTGCATCAGTGAGATAATAGCAGCCATTGGGGATTGCAAAGTCTCGTAAACAGGCATTGTGGTAGACTGTAGCATTGGCAGCCAATCCCTCCCATCATCCAAGAACATATGTGATGATACCATCAAATGAACAGGTGACGAGACAATTCTGAGATAGAAACCCCTTTTGGTTGTGCATGAGATCTTGTTGGAATATAAACTGCCCCCTAGGTAGTACATTCCTTAGGTGCGAAGGTTAGTCACTTACATAAGCAAAAAAGCGTACATACAGTAGGGTAAATTTTCTCCCTTCCCTCCTCAGTAGCTTGGAGTTACTGGGGAGTAAGTCACCCTTTTATTTAGCCTTACTTTTACTGACCACCTGTAGACTAATTATCTGACAGGTAGATATAAATAAAGTAGCTTGGAGTTACTGGGGAACTAATTATCTGACAGGTTATGAGCCCTGAGCTCTAACTGTGCACAAGAGAAGAACTACAGAGAGACTACCAAAAGCAGAACTACAAGATGTCCTTCGAAACAAAACTTGGAGATGAATTTTTGAAGGTGCCGAAGCTTGCGGCAGACGGCACGAACTGGGTCACTTACAAAGACCGACTTTTATGGTCAGTAGAGGCATGAGGCCTCGGAGGGCACTTAGACGGCTCGGAGACAGAGCCCGAGGATCCGAAATCACTCGATGGTCGAGGGGAAAGCTGGGTCCCCACAACATCAACTGAGAAGAAGGAAGTCGAGGCTTGGAAAGCCGAAATGAAAGCATGGCGAATGGGCAAGGCCGTCGTCAAGCAGCAAATCGCTGGAACTCTACCGGACAGTTATTCACACAGATCAAATGACTTAAAACGGCACACGAGATCTTCAGACATCTTGCGAAGCTCTTTGAGCAGCGGTCTCGAGTCGTAGCGGTTGAGATACTTCAAAAAATGCAAAACTTACGTTGTCGAGAGCGCGAGGATGTGCACAAGCACTTCGATACCCTACGAGATATGCGCGAGCAGTTAGCTTCGATGGACCAGGCGCCAACAGATGAAAGCTTTACCACAATTATTATCAGTTCTCTTCCGAGCTCGTACCAGGCGCAAATTGGCGCGGTCATGGCTCTCTCGAAAGTCACTGGAACGGCAATTACTTCGGACGTACTTATGGCAACTGTACTGGACGTGTATGACAGCCGAAATGTGGGCACGCGAAAGTCTACCAATGAAAGTGGCGAGGATGCTGCATATGCCACATCTGGAGATTCGAAGCAATGGAGGATACATGGAGATTGCTATAACTGTGGCAAGTACGGCCACATGGCACGAGACTGCCGAGCAAATAAAGAAAAGGCTGCAAAGGAGAAAGATGAGGTTAGCGACTCAAAGGGAAAAGGGCGCGAGAAAGCAAGCGAGAAAGCTGCAATCGCGGATGAGTCAAGTGGCATGGTGAGCGACACCGAGCCCGATGGCGTGTGGTTCGCGCACGCAGAATACTCTAGCGAAGACGACGAGCTGTTGGATTGGCTCACGGAGATAGATGAAGAAGAAATACCTGAAGCCGAGAGCGCGGCAATGACTGCCAGCGCTACACATGGAGAACTTACCCCATGCCCAAGTTGTGGACACAGAAGCCCAGTGGCGACAAAGAAGGACAGCCCGCTCGAGGGCGAGACAGCAAACGGGTCGAGCGACCACGAAAACGAGTCGAGCGTTCGCAGAAACCTTGAAAACGACTGCAAATGGAGCGCATGCAGCAAGTGCCTTACCCTCGGAGTCAAGTCTCGAGTTGCAGAAACAAGCGTCTATGTATCTGGGGATATCCTACCCACAGGAAGACAGAAGTATACATTTGGGAGTATAGAGATGAGCGACGACAAAGAACTATCACTATCTGGAGGAGAAACGAGTCAGGACGAAGTTAGAGGCAAAAACACGAAGCGGAACTCACCTGCGCCCCCTATACAACCTGCCGAGCACCTCCACGAGGTCATCCCTACCAGCCGCCATCGTAAACGAGAAGAAACGGAGCCTAGAAACGTTATCAGACGAGGTGAAGATAGTCAGCAAACTTACCAGGGCCATCTCGAGGCCAAACGAAGTCTTCGAAGCTGCGAAACAAGTCAAAACCGCATCGGACCTTACCTTGGAGACCATCTGAGAGTTCTGGGGGAGCCGCCAGCGTGCGAAACCGACTGGGGAGGCAGCGGCAGCGGCAGCGTTGCTGCACGTACGAGCACGAGACGACGAAACAGCCACCAGTACGCGCATAGCCAAATCGGGTAATCACGCCACAACACAACGCATCAACACTTCGAGCATTCGAGCTCACACAAGATCTGCTCAACAATAGACATGGTACAGTTCATATTTGCGTTTTTATCATTTAATCCTTGCAGTTTATGGGGGAGTGTTGGAATATAAACTGCCCCCTAGGTAGTACATTCCTTAGGTGCGAAGGTTAGTCGCTTACATAAGCAAAAAAGCGTACATACAGTAGGGTAAATTTTCTCCCTTCCCTCCTCAGTAGCTTGGAGTTACTGGGGAGTAAGTCACCCTTTTATTTAGCCTTACTTTTACTGACCATCTGTAGACTAATTATCTGACAGGTAGATATGAATATAGTAGCTTGGAGTTACTGGGGAACTAATTATCTGACATGTTCTGTAGATGGGACCCTCAGAAAAGGTGTAGAGCATCCATTTAAAATACCTAGATAAAGTAGGAGACATGAGTGGTTAGGGCAGAGGATTGAGACTACCAAGCACTCACCATGAAATAGTATCTGTCACATGTTGAAACCACTCACCAATGTGCTGGGCTGACAGTCCCATCACCATCACATAGAGGAATATTGTGAGTTGCTCTGCTAATGAGGCATTTCTCGAATTCTGGAAGCCCCCCTCTTGAAGGATGGATACGAGCCTGATAAAGACATGTTTATGGATGCTGAGCTCGTTTCTGATCCACTCAGGGTGCCCATTGAGCAATTTGTCCACCCATCCCTGCCCTGAAAGCATAGACATGTGGTAAGGTTGTGGGGTAGTGCTTTGAAGTGTTGTGATTGCAGCCAGGTATATAGCAAGTACAGCACTGACTGCCCTGTGGCTTTGAAGTTGGTACATGAGTAACATCCTTAGAATCATCTTTCTCCTATTCTCTTCTTCTTCTTCCTCAGCCACATTCTGTATGGCAAGGTGGCAGTGATGGTCTTTGTCCATAGCAATAGGGCGATGATAAGGACCACACTGTATGCCAACACTCAGGTATCAATTTGGAAGTCTGTCAAACTCCACACTGATTTGGTTTGCATATATTTTGTACAACCACATGGGAAATCTGCTACTGCCTGCTACCATTCGGGCCCTTACCTGGAAGCTGGGTAGGGTGGTGAGATGACATGGTCAGTACACATGTAGTAACATGAAGGGAGGGGGGGAATGGCTTACCTGGAAGCTGGGTAGGGTGGTGAGATGACATGGTCAGTATGCATGTAGTAACATGAAGGGGGGGGGAACAGCTTACCTGGAAGCTGGGTAGGGTGGTGAGATGACACGGTCAGTATGCATGTAGTAACTTGAAGGGGGGGGAACAGCTTACCTGGAAGCTGGGTAGGGTGGTGAGATGACACAGTCAGTATGCATGTAGTAACATGGAGGGGGGGGGAATGGCCTACAAAGAGGTGGGTAGGCTGGTAGTGACATGATGGAGTCAGTTTGCATGTAGTACACATGGGGGTGTCAATGGCTTACCTGGAACTTTGGCTAGGGTGGTGGTGGTGGGGCAAAGTCAGTTTGTATACAGTAAATACAGTGGGGAAACAACTTACAGAAATTGGAGCATGTTAGTCTTGAAATGGACATGTGGGGTGGTATGACTTACCTTGTAAGATTCTTTTTTAGAGCTGATGGCAGGGAAAAAATGGTTTCCAGATGACACACCTAGGTAAAAACAATTTGCCATGTTTGCACTTGCATGTGACCTTTACTATGGCTTTTCATGGTCAGGTGTAGGTCAAATAAAGCCAAAGTTGCCACATTAGCTGATTCTTTTGCACAGTCATGTGTGAGTCAGACATAGCCAAACAAACAATTTGCCACAGTTGGACTTGCATGTGACCTCTACTATGGCATGTCAAGTGGATTTGTTTTTCACAGTCACATGAACATCAAACAAAGCCAAAGTTGCCACATGACTAGAAGACATGAGCTGATTTTTTTTGTGCAGTCATGTGCGAGTCAGACATAGCCAAACAAACAATTTGCCACAGGTTGGACTTGCATGTGGCCTTCACTCTGGCATGTCAAGCAGATTTGTTTTTCACAGTCACATGTGCATCAAACAAAGCCAAAGTTGCCACATAACTACAAGACATGAGCCAACTTTTTTTGCACAGTCACATGTGAGTCAAGCATAGCCAAACACAGAAATTATATCAACACTGCACTTTCCCATGTCTTCTTGCCTTTGCTTTTCATCCTCTCACCATCATCTTTGTCTCACATCTGCCCTCATCATCAACATGGCCATCATCACAGCTTCAACATGTGTCTTGTGATCCTTGTAAGTAATTTTTCTGTCTTCATTCCTTGATTTACATGATGTTAACTATGATTCACAGTGATGTCCATGGCAACTACAGTGACTCACAAAACTGTCCAGATGTTTGCCACTTTTTCAAAGAATTGCTTATAACTCAGTCCCCATTTGGCTATAAATCATGACAAAATAGGGGTGGATAGCCAGTGGTTATGTGATTATGTGCACCAAATATGGTTATTGTCATGTGACTTGATACTGTACAATTAATTCAACATTGACCACTACTCATCCAGACAGTTTTTTTGCAGGTGATCATAACTTTAAGTATGGCTGTGGCTATGCTGAATTTCAACAAATTAATATAACCTTAGTATGATTATACACAAATTAGGTCCAACTACTGCCCATTATGCTCCCCATTCCCCATGAAGGCCATTCCCTCTGATACTCATCTGGCTGTGCTGTCCATGCTTCAGGATGGCCAGTCTTCTTGTCAAATTGCTTCCAAACTTCATATTGGTCATTCTACTGTCTCAGAAATATGTTCCAAGGCCCTTTCACCCCTTCCAACCAATGCTGGAGGCCATCCCTCTAAGCTTACAGCTCATGATCATTGTCACATGGCTTGCCTAATCACCTCTGAGCAAGCAGATACTGCCACTCAGCTCAAGAAAATCTCTGGGCTTGGTGTCAGCACCCAAACCATCAGGAATCACTTGAAGAAGGAGAACCTGAAGGCTGCTGTCAAAGCCAAAAAGCCTCTTCTTCAACCTTGACATGTATGACAGTGCTATGCATTTGCACAGAAGTACCAACACTGGACTGAAGAAGACTGGGCAAGGGTTGTTTGGTCTGATGAGACCAAAATTAATTGCCTGGGGTCAGATGGGAGGCTTTGGGTGTGGAAGAAACCAGGATCCCCCCTTACAAACCAACATGTCCAAGGCACTGTCAAGTTTGGTGGAGGGAGTTTGATGATTTGGGGGTGCATGACAGTGCATGGAGTAGGCCAAATGTGCAGGATCAATGGGAGGATGGATGCAGCACTCTACACCAAAATTATGGAGGACCATCTGTTCCAATCTGTGGAGGAACATGGGATGGATGTCAACAACTTCATCTTTCAACAAGATGGAGATCCCAAGCATACCTCCAAATTGGCCAAGAAATGGTTCAAAGATCATGGTGTTGGGCTTCTTGACTGGCCTGCACAGTCACCAGACCTCAACCCCATTGAACATCTCTGGAATGACCTGAAGAAAAGGTTGGGAACCTACCCAGTACCCCCTAAGGGCATAGAGGAGCTGTGGAAGAGGATTGAAGAGGAATGGAGGAAAATTCCAAGGGAGGTTTGCCTTAATTTGATCAATAGTATGCCTAGGAGGGTTGCAGCAGTGCTTGAGGCCAAGGGTGGTTACACAAAGTACTAGATATATCCTACTTATTGTCACTTGGATACCCTGCAAAAAAACTGTCCAGATGAGTAGTGGTCAATGTTGAATTAATTGTACAGTATCAAGTCACATGACCATAACCATATTTGGCACACATAATCACATGACCACTGGCTATCCACCCCTATTTTGTTCATGATTTATGGCCAAATGGGGACTGAGTTATAAGCAATTCTTTGAAAAAGTGGCAAACATCCAGACAGTTTTTTGAGTCACCATACTTGTTGCCACCAATGTATGCAGTAGGTTGTGGACTTTCAGCATGCCATGCTATCCTCTACCCAGTAAGCCATTGTCCCCCACTCTCCCATGTGTACTACATGTGAACTGATTCCATCATGTCACTACCAGCCTATCCACCTCTTTGTAGGATGTTACCCCCCTACTGTGTTACTACATGCATACTGACCACATCATCTCACCACCCTACCCAGCCTCCAGGTAAGCCCTCCCCCCCCTCTGTGTTACTACATACATACTGACCACATCGTCTCACCACCCTACCCAACTTCCAGGTAAGCCATTCCCCCCCCCTTTGTGTTACTACATGCATACTGGCCACATTATCTCACCACCCTAGCCCGCTTCCAGGTCAGCCATTGATCCACCTCTGTTCACTATGATGGATTGACTCTGTTGGGTCACAACCCTGTTTGCACTTCAGCTGGCTGTGTTGTGACTAACCATTGATCCATAGGCACCATCATGGCTTTGTGCAGGCTGCAGCTGCACATGCCTGCATGGTGACCCTTCATCCACACTGTACCTGGCCAGTGCATGTGTTGGTATGAGGGGTAGGTTAGTTAATCTCGTAGTGTAGGGTAGTAATAGTCCATGCTTGCTAGTGCAAGTTGGCTTATTATCTTGATATCTGTGCCCACTAGTGTGTGCCAGTAATTATTGGTCTGAGTGGCTTGGTCCATGCCTACAAGTGTAGGCTGGCCTAATATAAAATGTTGATATTTGTTTCTTGACTTTGTCTGTGCCAACTAGTGTTGGCCAGCAACTGTTGGCCTGGTGGATTTGGTCCATGCCTGCCAGTGCAGGCTGGCCTTGTCAAGTTCGGTCCTACTCCGATGATCTCCGATGCTCACAGAGGCCGGGGGACGTGTCCAGAGGTTGGTCGACATTGGCCGACGACTGGCCGACGCGTACCGATGAGGAGCGACAATGGCCGAAGGGTGACCGACGGTCGCAACAGAAGTTTGGGAGAGGGCATCAGGTTCAGCTCGTGCACTGCCCCCTTGTACGAGCCCAACCCTCGGATTTTAGAGATAGAAAGGAGCCGGTAGTAAGCCAACAATGGAGGAGGAGGCCGGTCGAAGACCGCAGAGGAGGGAACTAAGTTGATATTCGTACTGAAGAGACACCGCTGAGTGCGGCGGGCTTATATACAGTGGTCGCACCATCGAGGCGGTTCAGTATCGGAACGACGGAACTAACATACGGGGTACAGTAAAACTTCAAGGGGCAGAAATGTCAGAAAACTTCAGTCGGAGTACAAGTGCAGACAGCGGAGGTGAAGGATGGGATAAAGAGAAAGTACCTAAAAGGAATAGTACAGAACGGAGTAGCTTCGGAGCGCTCACCGACAACCAATCAGATGACAGGCCGAAAGCCTAAACAGGAAGCGACCCTGCGCCATACCATGCGGTGCAGCAGCTGCACCGTACCTGGACCGGCCCGTCAACCCAGAAGGAAGGTGACCCCTAAACCAAAGGGGGAGCATCACCTGACCACGAGGTACCGGTCACGTGGTACCGCCAACAGAGACCGATGGGGTCCGACAGAGAACGGGGCAGGAACATGCTGTATGGGTGCTAGAGCGGACAGACGGGTGCAGAGCAGAGCAGAGAGGGGCCGGTGGTACAGGACAGAGGCATGGGCATGACAGGCCTAACATAAAATGCTGCTAACTGTTTCTTGACTTTGTCTGTGCCAACTAGTGTTGGCCAGCAACTGTTGGTCTGGGGGATATGGTCCATGCCTGCCAGTGCAGGCTGGCCTAACATAAAATACTGCTATCTTTTTCTTAACTTAGTCTGTGCCAACTAGTGTTGGTCAGCAACTGTTGGTCTGGGGGGACTCGGTCGATGTCTGCCAGTGCAGGCTGGCCTAACATAAAGTGCTGCTATCTTGTTCTTGACTTAGTCTGTGCCAACCAGTGTTGGCCAGCAACTGTTGGTCTGGGGGGACTCGGTCGATGTCTGCCAGTGCAGGCTGGCCTAACATAAAGTGCTGCTATCTTGTTCTTGACTTAGTCTGTGCCAACCAGTGTTGGCCAGCAACTGTTGGTCTGGGGGGATTTGGTCCATGCCTACCAGTGTAGGCTGGCCTAATAAATCACATGATCCTTTTTCTTGATTTTCGCTTGATTTTTTTTCCTTGATGACCTGCTTCTGCTCTGGGGGAAGGGCCCCTCCTGGACAGTTGTCAGTGAGTCTTTTCCACTGGGAACTTCTTTTTTTGTTCTGTTTGTTTTGACTTGTAACTTGGTTCCCAACTTATCACCCTATTTCATCTTGAAAGGGTTTTGACTTGCCTTGTTTTTGTCTTCACTTTTTGTAATTTCTGGGGCCTAACCCTAACCCTAAGCTTATGTCCCATATAGAATAAGTAGGCACCAGGCACAGTTACCCTTTTGAATAATAATTTCATGGCTTAAAAATTTACACACTCTGCTGCATCCCACTACATCATCATCACCCCTGAGCCCACAAGTGTGCAATGAATTCTTCCTCAACCTCCTCTGATGCCCTGTCTGCCATGGTGGATGGGATCCTGACAAGTGTACTTCAGGGATGCAAACTCTCCACATCTGTGGTACTACAAAAATCAACCTTAGGAAGCCAAGGTATTGAGAACTACTTCCTCCTTGGTGGCTACACCCTGCTTGATGTAATATCATAGACTGACAGTCATGTCCAAATTGACTAACCTCCAAAGGGTTATGTCTGCAGAAGACCTTCCTTCTGCATCTATTTCCTCCACTGAAACCAAGCTGTCTGCCCTTGTCATTGCCCATGCAATCCTGAACCCCTGTGAGTCTGCCTCCAGACGGTCAAAGTGCAATGTCTGAGTCCTGAAAAAGATGTAACTGAGTGGGACATTGATAGGTTTGCTGAACCCAGGCCCCATGCTGCAGACAAGACCAAGTATTTTCAATATCCCCAATGGGGGCACATCTCTGACCCTGCCACTGTTTTGGATGTCCATGGTAGAGTGATGCTTTGGTACCTACCAGGCATCATTCCTCCTGAAAGAGTGGTGAAGCAGTCTCTTCTCCCATGTATATCTTATATTTATATTAATGCACTGGTAGAAACATCTCAATAGGATTCACCTCCCCTTGAAAGGCAGCCTTGTGAAGCACTCCAAGAGGAAAAATGAATCTAGCATGAGGTTTGGCCATAGACATGTGCCAGAGCTTGATGGCAGAGACATGGACCCATTGGCTGATGCCATCTTTGGCCATGGCAGGCTTATGAACTCTCCTGCAACTTTCCAGCAGGGTAATCTGGTACTCTTCTCCTCATGGTCTGGTGTAGATTGCAAGGCTAATGGTCTCAAAGAGGTTGCAGGACAAGGTCTATGAAAGTTAAAATCTCAAAATCCCTGCTGTGAAGGAATGGCTTCATGAAATCTCTTATGCAGAAGAGTTCTGGAATTCCATTTCAGGACTTGTACTGCCAGATCTGGCTAGAGTTGGCAAGGATGCCATTGCAGCCAAGGGAGACTGGGTGGTCACCCAACCCCCTTCTGGGACCCAGTGGCCTTCCATCTATGTTGGCATAGATGTCATAGTCAACCAAGAGACCCATCCTCATTTGGACAAGGTTTCTGCACCCTCTCTCCTGGACCTGCCAGTGAGCCTGGGAACTCATGATGCCCAATTTCATGTTTCGGATCTTGGCTCCATTTTCAGTTACCAGCCAGGCACCATGATTTACCTTGCTGGTAAACTTCTCCACCACTCTGTCCCAAAATGGGAGAAAGGTGAAAGAATAGCCCTTGCTCACTACATGAAGGATGTGGTCCATAACAGATTTGGACTGGCCAGGCCATCTTTCACCCAAGAAAAGGATCTCTTGGGAAATTTTTTCCAGACTTAGTGTACCTAGCCAAGTCCCTTAGCCGATGTCAACCAGAGTTTCCAAGTGAAAATTGTACATCTAGAGTATTCCCTGTGTTTCTAATCTGTCCTGTTCAACATGCATTGTCAAAGGTCCAAAGTCCTGCAAAAAAGCTTGGGGAGAGCTTCTTTGTACACTTTCCAGCCCACCAAGACCAGAAGGGGAAAGCTCACCCACAAAGAATTGGATGCTAGGCACCTCTACTTCCCATCTGGCAGTCAGCCTTCCACTCCTGGGACTCCAAGAACCAAGGCATCCTCCCAACATCTCAACTTCTCTGGCTTCCATGACTCTCTTGACATCCCTGACTCTGACTGGAATGATGTAGATGATGCCCCCCAGTCCAGAAGACACACAAAGGTCTGTACTCTTATTTGGGGATGGTCCACCATTAAAAATTACCTGCAGAGTCAAAATGACTATATCAGAGAGTGGCTGCCTTGGAGAGCAGAGTATCTAAATATCATTTTGGAAGGGGAGCAGCTGGCTAGGGGGGATCCCTGCCCCTGTAATTGGTCAGACCCTGATCCAGAGGGGTCAGGCTATGTAACTGGGGATGGTCCCCCCAATCACAGGTCAGTGGCATTTTTATTGGGGAGGCCTTATGATGACCCTGTCATCAGGAAGTCTTCCCAGTTCCAGGTGACCATTGTGCACACTGAGGGAATTTTTGCTCATGAGGTTTCAGTGTGCAAATGTCCTGGGTCTGATCCCAATGACTGGCACCTTGACATGCTTCATCAAAGACTCTTCCCAGTCAGCATTTCCAAGCCCAAAACTGCCTTCACATTTGATGTGCTTGACCACTTTCTGATAGATGCTTTGGAGTGCAAGACTTCTGCTATGAGTTTCTATCAGAAGCTGAAAAGGTTCACCAACAATGCATTTCCAGAAAGGGTACCAGTTGAGTGTAGTGTTACAATTAATTGGATAATGTTCATGTTGTTCTTCTCTGCTTGTTAGGACAGGTACAGGGAGCTGATGAGGGTTTCTCAGCTATGGAGGGATTTGAAACATAGGAAATGGTTTGGTTTTGGGCATGATGCTGGGAACAATCCAGGGGATGGAGGACTTGCCCTCTTCTCCCCTGCCTGCCCCCAGCCAGGTCTTAATTTACCTGCAGACTGGAAAGTTTGGTATGACAGGTAAGAGACTGTAATCCATTCCAATTGGGTTTCTAACTTCCTTCAGGGATACTGTCATGAGGCAATATGTCATAGATGGCAACTTCACTGCTCAACATATGAAAATGAACAAGCCAGAGTTAGATGTGGCCTTGTCAGATGGAAAAGGGTATATGGTTTCTGAGGGGCCATATCAGAATCATCTACAACAGTCATTGGATACCAAGGAGGTGAGAGGTTTCAAGGTCTTGGAGTTTGCTTGCTGACCAATAATTTAGAGATCCACCTGCAGCAATCACAGGGCCATTAATGCTGCAAACATCAACAAGTCCAACCTCAGGTCCACAGGGATTGGTGCCACAGCTTGTCCTTGACATGGCTGCTTTGTCCCCCACTCTGTGGTGGATTTTCAAAAAGGGGAGAGGTGTGTGAAATGCCTGGATTGATGTTGGTGGCTTGGAGCTCATTCTTGGTCAGGTATATGAACACAGACTACTCCATTTGCAATGCTCTTGGCTATGGTTCTGAGAGAATCACTAAAGCACTGGTGATTTATGATGTAGGGTGCCAGTGGAGTGTCAACCTGGAGTAGAGTGAAAAATAGTCCCTCCCTCCTTCTTCCCCCAGCTCTGGAGATTGTCCCTGCTGTGGGCAAGTTCCATTTGGCTGCACACAAGCTCTCTTGCTTTCCAAGGTACAGCCTCAACTTTGTCAAAGGTGCAGGCCACTTGGATGGAGAAATTCTGGAGACATTGTGGGCTCCATTCAATAAGATCTCCCCAACTGCTAGGTCCATGACTCAGGCCCATAGGCAAGAGGTGTATGATGATCATATGAGGGATTCTAACTGGAAAAAGCTGGTGGGACTAGGTGAGGGTTTTTTCTCCAAGGAGGGTAAATTTATGTGGACCATTTCAGTCCCCTCTTTGCTGAAGAAATACAAGACTTCCAACAAGTGTCTGGAGGAAATGAATCAGGCCTATGAGCAATTGACTGCTGTTCTGGATCCTGACAGTGTTTCTGGATGGGAATTGGATGCTCTAAGGGCAGAGGCTGATAGGGGGGAGGCCCTAGATATTTATTTGTTGAAAGGGGACAAAGGTAGGTCTTGTGGATGGGCTGATGACTCCTTCTGATAATTATATGTAGCTCCCACCTTTCATGAAGTGTAGATACAACTCATGAAAAACCCAATGACTCCATTTGGAAGTGGTGGTTCTGTGGCCTGGCTTGCTGAAGGAATCAGCATTGAGGACTCACAGTGAGGTCCCTCTTGAGCTGAAGGTGATTTTGTTGCTGACCAGGCCTGCAGGGACCAGCTGAGATCTGAACTCTGACAACTTCCCAATCCCATGTCCACTAGCCAAGAAGTCAAAATCTCTGTGAAGAGGCAGAGACTTTCTGCCAGGATTGAAAAATTCCATAGTAATGGTCAAGTATTTTTCAAAGGTTTGGAGATTGATGGTGCTTTCACTCCCCAGGATGATCCAGAATTTTGTGGGAAAGAAGAAGGGGAGGGGGAGGAGGATAGGGAGTTCTGGGGTGAAGATGATGGGTACTGGGAAGTTCCTGGAGAGGAAGTTGAGGAGCTGGCTTCTGAGCTCATGAGTATATGGATGCCCTCTTCCATTGGGAGTGCTAAACTGACAGAGCTGGGCCTTGTCGACCTTCTCAAAGAGGAGAGGGAACTCAGGATTGGTCAAGCTAATGATTGTTTAGACCAACTGAGAACAGACCTTGGAAACAAAGCCATGTTATACTGACAGAACTTCTGGACTACAAATTCTACCAGGGAAGGTACCAGGACCAAGAAGGAAATCCAAAAAGTGGTGGCCAGGATAAACAAGCATGTCAGAGGTTATCAGAGGGCCAGACAGGCCATTCTCAGGCTGGACCCCAATGTTGACATGGCAGAAAAGTATCAAGAAATCCTGCCCAATGATCTTGCAGTGAGTAAGGAGGTGACAGAGGAGAACAGGTTTGGCCAGGGGACCAGTAAACTGGCTTGGTTTTGGATGATGGATGGTGAACAGAGTCAGCTGAGTCTCCAGGGTGGGGGCTTGATGGAAGAATGTAAGTGTATGCTCTTGCTATATGTCTTGCTAACAGCAGTGTGTAGTTTACAGGATCAGTTGGCTCAAAGCAAGGGCAAGAAGGGACAGATGGAAAGAAGAAGTGTTACTGGTGAGGCATGAGATGCTTTGGGCTTGCCTGTGGTTTGAGTACCACAAGGACATGTGGGAGAAAAGGGCTCTGCAGTCAACTGAGCCAGGGAAAGAGGCTTATGCTAAAAAGCAGATGGGGTTGTGGAATGACTTTGCAAAGAAGGCAAGGTTGATGTTCCAAGGTAAACAAGTGGATTGTATTTAGAATGGGAGTGGAAACACACAGTATGGTGTGTGTAGTGATACCCTTGGCTTGGAGACTTGGTATTGGAATCTAAGTGAATGCCAAACATGTGCAAATAAAACAAGTAATGCCTAAAAGAGGGAGGGCTGACATTTTTTCAACCACCTGCCTAAATCAGTAAGGGCCAAAATTTTTCACCTTCTATCTTCCTCCTGCATCAACAAAATCTGTGCTGCTACATACCTCCCCCCATTGAACCATCCAATGTCTGACTGGAAGCAAGCCTACTCTGAAATCCTGTCCTCCTATGCAGGAATGTACAAAGATGCAAGGGGAACTTAGAGCTCAGGAATGAGATCCTGGCTGAGGTGAAGGGGAAGATTCTTGAGCATGAACCATTGCATTCTGTGGAACTGCCCCAAAATCTGAGTGGTGAGACCCTTGTTCACCATGCTGGACAGGTCTGAGGTTTGTCTAGGCCATCCAGATGGAGTGGCTGTCACAACTGGATCCAGAGACCAGGAAGATGAGATAGCCATCATCCAGTGAATCCTGACTCTTGCTTTCACTGGAAAGAACAAGGAAGATGCTGATGAGGGAGAGAATGCCAGGGAGGAGAAGGCCAGACCCACCATACAAGAAGGCCTTTACAGCCTTCACTGCAGCACAATGGGTGTTCAAGGAGGAAATGGACAGCTATGATAGGGAAAGGAGGGACACCAAGGACCCCAAGACCATAGGGCAGAGGACCAGGATTGTCCAACAGTGGTGGGAGTCCCTTTCTGATGACAGGAAAGCAGAAGCTGGGAGGGCAGTGGAAAAGTGGAACAAGTTAGGTGCACCCAAAGAGACCCATGATTTGTAGGTACACTTCCAACTTTCAGACCTTGTACTGAGCTGGCAAATAAACAGATACTGCAGAAAAAATCTCCCTGCCATGGCTAAAGATTTAATTGAAACTGTTTGGAGAACCATGGGGTCCCATGTGGTGATGTTTGTAGGGCATGAGTCAGGGGAAGGTCAGATCAAGCTGGCAGTGTGAGTTTCACTTACCTTGTTGGTTCCAATGCTGAAGAAGACCACCAGGTTTGAGACAGCACCAGGAGATGGGAAGAAGGTATTCACTGAAGCATCCCAGTCAAGCAAGGATTGGGTTTTGACTGCAGAGAGCATATTGACTGACTATCCTATCAACATATTTATGCCAATTCATCACTGCTTAGTGGAGGAAGATTCAGCTGAGAAGCAGGAGGTGGAGATATCCTTGGATGAGGATGGAAATCCAGAAGTGCCCACTTGGGGTGGGCAGAAGTTGAAGGTGCAACAGAACTTGACAAGAGCAGTCTTCCAAGCTACTTATGGTGTGTCTTGCTTGGGATGTGCATAGCTGCATATCTGATGTAAGTTTGGGACATAGCTAAGTTCACCAAGAAGCCCAAGGCCAAGGTTGCCTGGGGCTTGCTGATCAAGTCCCCAATGGAGTATCTGGACTCTGAGTCTATCCCAGAGGGTTTTACCATGAAGGATCCTTCCAAATGGACAAAGGCTGATCTTGGGTTGCTTTGGGATCATTGCCAATCCCTAGAGGCAGAGGAGAAGGTGATTGTGTCATTCATTGATTGCAAAAAGGAGGATGCACCTTTGTCCAGGCAGTTTGACAGGAAAGTGGTGGGAAGCAGTAAGAAGAGAGTGTGGGTGACAGTGGATGATAACAGTGAAGCAGAAGTGGGTGGAGCAGGCATACCAGGGCCTTCAGTCACACAGCACTCAGTTGGAGGACCCTCTGAGCAGACTGTTGATGGTGGTGAGGTCCTGGGGGAGGCCACTACAGATGCAGGGCAGTCAAACCCAGAAGAGTCCAGTCCTGCTTGGCATGCCAGCAAGGAACAGATCTCTTATTTGAAGTCTCTTTCCATCATGCACAGGTACCAAGTACTTGTTGACCTAGTGGATGCCCTACCAGAACAGGTAAGTCTGTGACTGTCAGGGAGCACTAGACTAACTAACAGATGTCATAGGAGCATGGAAAGGGACCAGAGGTAGACTTCCCCTACTGGGCAACTTGGACCTGGAGTGCCAAGTACTTGCCAGAGGAAATTCACTTGGATTTGGGGACTTTCTGAAAGGCGATTGGAGAGTTGCAAAGTGCAAGGTTCAGTTCCTCTTCAAGGGGTCTGGAGGTGGTTCTGGGACTTGGGCTCCTGTTAAGGGAGTGTAGTCATGCCCAAGAAGTGGAAGAGGATGATCCTTTGGTCAGTAACCTCAATTTTTTGTTGAACTCCAAGCTTGGTGTGCAGAGGGGGGATGATATGATGGATGTAGTGGGGGTAGTAGTTTTAAGGTTGGAGCAATGTCCTGCAGGCACCAAGGGACCACAAGGGGGAGATGGGGGTGCTGGGATGGGTGAGAGTGGTGGAGGGGGTGGGGAGGAGGAGAAGGAGGAGGAGGAAGCTCCTCCAAGGAAAAGGAAAAGGGCAGGGAGTGGGATTGTGACCAGAGGGCAGAAGATGGCAAAGAAGGATGAGGGAAAGGGGAAGAAGGTGGGGGAAAATCAAAGGAAGGGAGTGAGAACTTGGAATCAGACCATGAGAGACATGTAAATGGATGGGTAGATATGTGGTGGCAAAAGGTAATAGATTATAGGATTATGAATGTCAAGGGTACATCCAACTCTAAATATGAGCACCAATGTCAGCAAGGGGGTGCATTGCAATTGTCAATAAGTTCAGAAAATCACTTGGGTTGAAAGAGTCACCTTTCATGATTGTGAGTAATTTGAGCATTGTCTGTGTTACTGAAGGTCTGCAAGGGGTGTGGATCAACCATCTGTGGCTTCCCTAGTATAGTCATCACCCAGCCCACATCTTCAAAAATTTGCAATTGATGGAACAAGCTCTAGCCTTGTTCAACCTGTGATCCACCATAGTGCATGCATTAATACTGTGAGGTTGATGGAACCTCTAAGTGAGCACATTCCAACCCCCATTCCATGGGAACTGAAGGGAAGAAGTACATACATATAAATATATAATCTGGTGGGTGAGTTATCCCCAAGCCATGTCTGCCTTTCAGGGGGGGTGGCATCCCCCAGCCAGGTCAGCCAACCCCACTTTCAGGAGGGGTGGCATCCCCTAGCCAGGTTGGCCAATCCCACTTTCAGGGGGGATGGCATCCCCCAGCCAGGTTGGCCAATCCCACTTTCAGGGGGGGGTGGCATCCCCCAGCCAGGTTGGCCAACCCCACTTTTAGGGGGGTTGGCATCCCCCAGCCAGACTGGCCAACCCCACTTTCAGGGGTGGGTGGCATCCCTCAGCCAGGTTGGCCAACACCACTTTCAGGGGGGGGTGTCATCCCTGAGCCAGGCTGGCTGACCCACTTTTAGTGGGGGGTGGCATCCCCAGCCAGGTCAGCCTACCCCACTTTCAAGGGGGGGTGGCATCCCCTAGCCAGGTTGGCCAACCCCACTTTCAGGGGGGGGTGGCATCCCCCAGCCAGGTCGGCCAACCCCACCTTCAGGGGGGTGGGGCATTGCCCAGCCATGCCAGCCAACACCACCAGTTGGTTCAACTGGCCAACACCAAGTCAGGGTCAGTCAGCTGACATCGACTAGTCCTATGTTTAGGCCAAAATGTACATGTTGGGTGTCCCAGTTTCAGGACCACAGGTGACTGAAGGGTTTGGCATCAATGACTTTTGAGCTGAGTGGGGGGAAAGATATCCAAATACTGGCTCAGTGCCACAGAGCATGCTTTAGAAATGTACATTTATAGTTGAACTCACACAGTGCACTAGACATCAGAAACAGTAAGTTTTCCAGCCATCCATCCACTTGGCATGCTCGAGACATGGTATTGGCATTTGGCACAGGACTGCCAAATGTCATATATCATATGAGCAAAGAGGCCAGCCACAATCCTCACCACATTGCAATAGGTTGATGAATTTGAGTGGGGCAACCACTGAGTATTGAGCACTGAGCCTTGGGGTTCTCCTGGACCAAGTCACAAATGTACATGGGCTGCTGATCTTGGAGATGGGTATTGTAGTACTCAGTGACAATCTGTCCATTCCCATATGTGGCAGGAAGGTTTTGCAGGCATCTGTCATGGAGACATTTTTGCATCTTGTTGTACACTCGGAGAGTTCAACCATAAATGCCTTCCAGTACACTGCAGACATGACAATGGGGAGAGCTAGTGACATCTGGCAGCCTCTGATATGTGATTCTTGGCAGACCCTTACCTTCAAAAACACAAGATTGTACAGAATCCATGATGCATGAATGTGGGGAGCAAGACATTAATGTCTAACTGCTGGCCTTCACAAATTTGCCATCTGAGTTGACATTCTGACATTTTCCTTTTCATATTGTCATGCCTGATGTCAGCTTTGGGGACATGCCACTGGGTGCCAGACCACAGAAGGTGTTTTATTGGTGCACACAGAACATTCCATCAGAGCTAGCTTGCTCCGTTCAAGTGATATTTACACATAACCTGTATCACACCCCTCCCACTTCAGTCCATGGGCTTCTGAGGATTGTCACAGGTACATAGTTCCCAGAAGATAAATAGGATGCATCACCCCCTCACTCCAAATGGTTCCAGTGAATACTACAGGAGGCCAGTGGGAACAGCACCTATACCATCGAAAGAGCAAGTCATCCAGGGCAAAAATGACCTCATCTACTCTTTTGAAGGTGGACTTGCTGAGGAGTGGCTTATCATTTTCAGGCAAGCTGACAGAGCACATATGTGAGTCTCTGATGTTGAGGCTGATGAGATGGTCAGATGATAATGTGACAATACTTAGCATCCAGAGGAAGGCTCATAGCACAGTGTGGACTGCTCCTTGCTGCCCACAAACACCTGGTCCCCAGCAAGTATGGCTCAGTGTCACTTGTTGCATTTGGGGGCCTTATCATGATGTGTTTCCAGCAGATTGTCCTTAGGCCCATTGACACTGTGATGTTTACTCACCAATTATTTCAATTTGATCCTGCACAAGAATGAAGTTCTCTGGGCAGATTTGGTACTTGTGTACAAACACAACAACAAGTGCTGTGCATGGGCTGTACCCAATTAATTCAAACCTGGACATACATTGTACCTTTATGGAACACATCCATATCTGAAATACTAGCATGGCTTTATGTCTTTGCCAACATGCCAGGTTTCCTATGTTCAGTTCAACTTGGACATACAGTGAGTGAAAAAACGTGTGCAATGTTTGGTTGTTTTGTACTAAGTCCAGTGTAGCGCCATGAGGCGTGGGAATCCTGCTTAGCCTTGGTGAGGTGGGTGGTAGTACTCGCTCTTGGCTACAAAATGGTCCCAGGGTCACGTGATGTGGTGCAGTAGTCATTGAGATATGTCCATTATAAAACAGCTACATCATTGCACACGTTTATTCACTTTTGAAAAGTGAGGGGTATTTGGGGAATATCAGTACTTGGTATAGCCTCCTTTTGCTTTAATCACTGCCTCCACCCTCCTAGGCATGCTTTCAATCAACTTCTGACACTCTTCAGCTGGTATATTGTTCCACTCCACCTGAGTCCTCTCCCACAACTCCAGTATTCCCTTGGGAGGATGCTCATACTCTGCAAGCCTCCTCTTGAGGTAACCCCAGGCATGTTCTATGGGGTTGAGGTCAGGGGACTGTGCAGGCCATACCATAGTCCTAAAATCCTGCTCCTCTAGCCACTCCTTGACCTGTTTGCAGGTGTGCTTGGGGTCATTGTCCTGCTGGAAGATGATGTCAGGAGGATGGAGACCATAATACTCAAGGGAATCTTGTAGTTCATCCTTCAAAATTTGGAGGTAGAGGTCTCCATCCATCCTACCATCAATCTTGGTGCCATACCCAACACCCTCCCAGGTCATACAGCCCCACATCATGAGAGACCCTCCTCCAAACTTCAGTGTCCCCTCTACTAGCCTATCATTCAGCTTCTCCCCTGGCTTTTTCCATGCCCATTTGCGCCCATCTGACCCCAGGTGATTAATTTTAGTCTCATCAGACCATACCACCCTCTTCCAGTCCTCCAAAGTCCAATCTTTATGGGCATAGGCAAAGTCCAACCTTGCCTTGCGATGCTTGGCAGAGAGGATAGGTCGTTTTCGCTTTACCACAGCCTTCATACCAGTCTTCTTCAGGTGCTGGCAAACAGTATTTGGGTGGAGGGGCTGGTTGATGACATTGGTGAGAGTTTTGGTCACCTGCACAGCATTGTCTGCCTTCTGAGTTGAGATGAGGTGGATGGCATGGCGGACATTAGCAGGGGAAAGCTTGGATGGATGACCTCCAGTGGACTTCTGCAGGCTGGAATGCTCCTTGGAACGAAGTCTAGAGATGGTAGAGCGATGTAGGCCAGTACTGGAGGCAATAGAGGAAGGAGAATGACCAGAATCAAGCATAGTGAGGATAGTATTCCTTTGGGTGGAGGAGATGGATCTCATGGTGGTAAAGGTTGGAAATAAAGAAGCGTGTGAACTTGTTCAAACTCAGACACAATGTTTATATGTGTATCTTTGTTTGTAGGACCAAACAACCACAATTATCTCTTCATTTGACTCAGATTTTACTTCCAGCCCAAAAGTGAATAAACGTGTGCAATGGTGTAGCTGTTTTATAATGGACATATCTCAATGACTACTGCACCAAATCACATGACCCTGGGACCATTTTGTAGCCAAGAGCGAGTACTACCACCCACCTCACCAAGGCTAAGCATGATTCCCACGCCTCATGGCGCTACACTGGACTTAGTACAAAACAGCCAAACATTGCACACGTTTTTTCACTCACTGTACTAACAACAACTGTGGTATCCCTGTCACTGGCTATGGTACACCTAAGTTGGGAGACTTGGGATCTCAATGTTAGCAATGAAAAGCAACAAGCCAGCAATGAACCAGATTCAGTAGTTTGCCTTTGGTGTGTGCTGAGTATCTGCATGATGTGGTCTACCTTTTTGGGGTCCATCACTCGTTTCATCTGCCAATTTGAAGGATCTGCGAGGTGTGGTGAGTAATTGAATGGGCAAGCTGAATGAGGGTGCTCATCACCTAGCTTGGATCAAGAAACTCACTTCCTTTGTGCTAGTGACTCAAGTGGTTTGGCAATGCAGGTGGGCATGACCAACTCTGCATCAGGAAACTGAGGCAGAGGATGGAATGGAAACCATGTACATGCCTTCTGACATTCCCATAAATCTTCTCCACATTTTGCAAGATACTTGAGTTCATAACTGACAACCATTTGGTGCATCGTTGTGTCAAGACATACACATGAAGTGATCATTTAATGGCAGCTCATCCTTGAGCCAGTCAGAGGCACTCATGCATCCTACAGTATGATAAATCCATTGTTTCTTCCCTACAACCTATGTCTTAAAGTGGTGCCTTGGAGGTACCATGTGCAAAAAAATGCCTCCTTATTGCACCCTCCATAACATCAAAGATTCAGTTTGCACGCACCACAAATCATGTACTGTATCTTCATGATGTAGTTTCAACTTTCAATCTGTAATAATGCCTTTGTGCCCTGGGCTGCCCAGAGGGCACACATATAGTAGTCACACTTAGTCACAACTCATGGGCAGCCTGCATGCCAAAATGCCAACACTCATGGACAGCCCACAGTGGGCCCACCCAATGAATAATGACATGACACATAAGCAGGCCCAAGTGCCAGGAGTGACACTAACATATGAGCAGGCCTGTTGTTAACAAGTGAACTGAATATGTGTAACATATGAACAGGCCCAGTGTCCTCCTATAATGTATAAACAAGTGTGCAGGCCTGTCAAATGAATAGATAGGGTGTCTCAACTCATAGGCTGGCCCATCAGTGATGTGGGTGAGACCACACAATTCATGGACAGGCCAGTGCAATAAATGAGGTAACAACTCATGGGCTGGCCCTTCCATAAAAAGAAATGAGAGTGTACAACTCATGGATGGGCCAGCCAAAGAGATGAGGTCAGCTGGCACAACTTATGGGCTGGCCTGTCCATGATATGGAGTGAGATGGCACAACTCATGGACAGGCCAGTGCAACAAATGAGGTAGGCTGGCACAATTCATGGGCTGGCCTGTCCATAATAAGAAATGAGAGAGTATAACTCATGGACAGGCTGGCCAAACAGATGAGGTTGGCTGGCACACCTTATGGGCAGGCCTGTCCATGATATGGAGTGAGACAGTGCAACTGATGGATGGGCCAGTGCAATGAATGAGGCAGGCTGGCACAACTCTTGGGCAGGCCTGTATATGATAAGATATGAGACAGTACAACTCATGGATGGGCTGGCCAAACAGATGAAGTTGGCTGGCACAGCTTATGGGCTGGCCCATCTGCGATATGGAGTGAGATGGTGCAACTCATAGATGGGCCAGTGCAACGAATGAGGTAGGCTGGCACAACTCATGGGCTGGCCAGTCCATGATATGGAGATATACCATGCAACTGAGGGTGGACCAGTGTAACAGGTGGGGTATGGCTGCCAACTCATGGGGTGGCCTGTCTGTGATATGAATTTTGCCAGTACAAGTCATGAACAGGACAGCCTAATTTGCATGAGCACCTTCTAGCTTGTAGTTTGTAGCCATGACAAAATATAGTGACATAATACAATGGACAATGGCAAATTTTCGCTCATTGTCCCAGCTCCTGGGATATCATGAAGTAGTAGCTCAAATCAGTTTTTGTTTTTGTTTTTGTTTTTCAAAATGTCTCACCAGCAACAAACATCCCAAGCACCCTGTGGTTGGCACATGCAGTTAACAGACAAAATTGCTGACTATATGCAAAGCTGATTTCAGGAGGAGGCACTGACTGGACAACATGCACTGCCTGACATATCCATTCCTCTGCCACTGGTATGTCATGCTGATCGCATGATTCAAGTAATTGTACAAGCATATCAGCACCCAGGTGATTGCAAAACATCACTTCAGTAACATCAGCTCATTGTAGAGAAGTGGTAGTCCATGCAACAAAACACCAACAGACTTGGGAAACCACCTCATCTCTGCAATATGATCAAATCATGGAAGTGACTGTAGTACTGGATGGCAATGGCAATATCAAGCTTTGGTACCTTCCAGGTGCCTTATATGATAGACATCAGGTCTGAAACTTGACATACCTGTAAAGCAGGAGATTCATGTTCATCCCAGAGACAAATTTGGTATTCACTCAGTGGAATGGTGGTTCCACTGAAGGACAGCCTCAAGCATTCAGGAAACCATGGATGGTGGACAGACATGGTATTATTCTGCCAAATGGCAGATCTTAAAGGTAGTATAGACCTATCACCAGGGTGGTATCAGCAGGGACATGGGGTAAGAGATGCATCCCTTCTCAGTCTATATTTTGGTGACATGCAGACAGCCACCCAACTTCCACCCTGAGGTATCATGGCTGTTAAAAGCTGGTTGAGAACAAAATGGAACATGGCAATGGGTGGATCAAATGTTTGAGTTTCATGCACTTCTCTCCAGAACACTCATGGTCATGCACCCTCATATGTATGCTTCTGGCTGGGAGGTTCTGATCTGACTTGGTGCAGACACACAATGACAGCAAGATACAGATGTCTTCCATATTACCCATCTGGAATTCAGTATATAACAGCATATCCATAATGGTTAACTGTGCAACTGCCTACCACACAGACATCAATGGGCAGCAGCAGTGGTTGGACATGCTAATCACAGTTGGCAACTATCCTCCACTAGACTTTGTCATTACTACCCTCAATCTACAGTTTCGATACAATCCAGGCATGATCATCACTATGCCAGGATCTGCATTGGAACATGGGGTGGGTTATGCCAATGGTAATTGTGCATGCCTCATGTACTACATGCAGCAAAATGTACATGAGTCAGTTGGAATTCCATTATGCAATCCACCCCATATTTCTGACCTACAATTGTAGCACATTGTAAATGTATAGATAAATGATTGAGTACATAGACAGAGTGGACAGGTTGCTCATCATTGTAATGTATCTTGCTTGCAATATGAATACCAACAATTTGATCCACATGACACATAAAATCATCAGTGATGGTCACTTCATTCTACTCAACCCTACCTCTTCCACAATTCAATCATAGGACTGGGGGGTGGCCAAATCAGTTCCATGCTCCCTCTCCCATGATTTCCCCCAGAATTTGCTGCATGGTAGACTTCAGATGGAGAATTCATAGGAAATATATACAAAAAATTTATATACATCCAGACAGCATAGACTCTCAGGATGTATTATGCATCCCACAAACCAAGCAGTCTTGACAAGGCAAACCACTGTGAAAACAAATGATCAATATCCTACTCATTCTTCTCAAGCTCATGTACAACACCCCTCACAGCAATCATGTAGGCACTGACCTTCTCCTCCATCCACTCATCAATCCAATCACCCATTGACAGCCACTGCAAGGGCCAAGTATGCTGTAGTAAGGTCAACACATTATGCCTCTCAAAAGGCACCAGAAATTACCTGGAAATACTCATGTGCAATGGGAAAAATTCTTGTGCCCCTCATTTGCTTGAAGTCTGCCATGTATTGGAGAGATCCATCTACCCACCATGGAAAAACAAATCCTGCATATTTGTTGGGTGACCTGGGCATCCAATTGGGAATGAACAGGGATATCTCATCGATCATCTGAAAGGTGCTGAGAGGAATCTGTCGAACCTCAGCTTGAAATCACACCTGGTCCTCTTGGCACCATAAATATGCATGAAAGCATGCTGGTAAAATGGGACTGAAGCTTTCCTGTGATATGGTTACCAAGATGAGGTGTTCCAGCTCCTTCTGTGCCAGAGATCATCACCTTAATCCAAGCCAACATAAAATGAAAACTTACCATATCCAAGCACAGGTTGGCATACCACCCTGTCAGCCAGTTGGATGGTCATGGCATACCCAATAAATGAATCACCACACACTCAATGCAGCACCCCAAGTATACAATGGCCATCTCTATCATGGATTGTCAAGATGGGTAGGGTGGACCTCTGGTATATGGCTGCAGACTGTACCCTACATGTGGATGGCAAAATACCTCCAGCAAGTTGATCATATCTACTGTGTACTGGCCAGCTTGCACATTCTGCACCCAAGAACTGATGAGATGTCGAATGTTGGCTGCAAGCCACCTCATTGCTCACATGATGTGCCCATCAAGCTGTTTGTTGTAGGGGAAATGTGCAGGGAGGAAATCAGCACCATGCTGTGATTTGAATGTTTGAAGTGTGCACAAAACTAATGCCCAGTATCAGCAAAAGAAGGACTAAGCCAACAGTACATACAATCATCATCTGCATCAGACATGGCCAATCCTGCCTGTTCCAAAGCCTGATGCTCATCTGGTGTAGGTGCATCTCCTACAAGATGTCCATTGTCAGCATGCCCATAGTGAAATATGCAATAGTGCAAACCTGCCACTTCATTTAAGAAGAGGGCTCATAGCTGCCTGCAATCTTGATTGCCAAAGTCCACTGTACAACCACGATCTGGCTCCTCCCCCTGGCTTATGTCACCCTCTGGGAGATAAAACATCAAACTTAGCCTTTGCATGTACAATCATATCATGAATTCTCACCCGTAATCATGGAGGGCTGTGTCTGACCATCTGCAACCTCAATGCTTGTGGATTGATGGGGATGGTCTACAAGTGGTGGTGGTTGGGGTGGGGATGCAGCTGAAGCAACTGGTGGTATGGGTATGGCCACACTTTGCATGGCAGCCATTCTGTCACTCTGCAGGGAAGGCATGCAAACAGGCAGGGTGGGGATGGTTGCATTGCACATGGCTACCATTCAATCCCCACTTTGCATGGCCACCATTCTGTCAATTTGTGGGGTAGGCATGCAAGCAGGTGGGGTGGGGATGGTTGCATTGTGCATGGCTACCATTTGATCCATGCAAGGCTTGGGTGCACTAGCTGGCAGTGTGGGGATGGTTGCAGTGTGCATCACCTCCATTCTGTCCATGGAAGGTGCAGTTGCACTACCAGGGGGTGTGGGGATCATTGCATTGCACATGGCTGCCATTCAATCAATGCTGCCTCCACCAGGGGGTATGGGTATGTTCACCAGCTGCAATGTCTGAGATTGATCCACACTGGTACTAGCCTCCATACTGGGGCAGTGGGTCACCTCTGATCTGTTCTCTGAACTTGAAGTGCCCTCATCTGCAGGTGAAACTGGGTAAGGCCTCAATTGTTTTTGAGGGGAGATGGGTACAATATCAACTATCCACAGTTAGGATGGGTCAAGGAAGGAATATTTATCTCCCACCTTGACAGTAGAAATGAACTCTCTGCTGCTGTTCTTCAGACATGTTGGATGGTTGTTAGAAAATTGGTGTATTACTATACAATGTGCCTCTCAGCAAAGCTGTTGAAATGTTGATGGGTCAACCATGAGAATATACTCAGTGCAGAAATTGGTAATGAATGCCTCGAGGCAATGTATTTTTATGCATGTGCAGAATGCATGGCTACACTTATTCAGGCTGGGGCATAAACCAATATGGAGGGTACACACTTGTATATGTATAGAATGTGGATGTATGGAAGACTATGTCAATGCAGTATTCATTGTAACCATCAAGGTCAGCTAGCTAATCATGAGCACATTGGTATCTGCTACAAAATCGTGGGCCCATCAATATTTAAAGGTTAATCATGGTTGCACAGCATGTACAACCTTTGTGCACACAAACTGCAATTTATGATATCTGTATTGGTTCTACTATGTAACCTTGCCACCATTGAGAATCAATGGAAAGCACTCGAATGTTGCTCACTGATCACAAACACATTAGTATCTGATAAGTAATTGTGGACCTGTGAGTACATGATAGCTAATCATGGTCCCTCCAGTATGTACAACCAAATCATGGCGTCACCATCAAGAACAGATGGAAAGTTGTCAAATGTTGCTCACTGATCACAAACACATTAGAATCTGCTAAATAATGATGGATCCATCAGCACCTGATAGGTAATCACAGTCCCCCCAGTATGTACAACTTAATCATGGTGCAACCATCCATATCTAATAGAAAGCACTCAAATGTTGCTATGCCTCATCTTTGATGTATCTCCACTCTTTGAAGGTTTGTACTTGTGCATTTTCTTTTGTGGTGGAGAGGGTGCATTGGCATCAGCCAGCAAAGGAGCCTGGCAGACTCAGGGAGATTTCCATGGCAGCACTTCATTGGGGACTGTTTAAACCAATTAATATATCTGGCAGATAAATCAAGATTCATCATACCTTCTGTAGAAGGGCCCTGGGCACCAGGATGATCATTTGCAGCTCGATGCCTTTTGGTTGCTTTGGCCATTGACTGCTGAGGATTTCTCCTTGTTTTGAGGTTGGGTTGAGCATTCATGTCCTTCTGTTCACACCTTGAATGGCCCTTCAGTGTGGATTTCAATTTTCCACCCTTTTGATGTTGGCCAGATGGCCCACTGTGAGTAGTGCAGACATCTGCAAATGGCATGCTGTTGAACTTGTCATCATCCATATAGCCACTGGCATCTGGCAGCTCAGCAGTCACCCAAGACCCTATCAATCATGAATTGTCAGCACTGATGACTGAAAATTGGCTGAGGATAACCTTTGTGTTGAATCATGGATTGCCTGGATGTGGAAGGCTGCTTCACTACTGGCAATGCTTCATTTCCCACCACTTCATCTTCAGTAGATATGACCTCATGCTGTTCTTCATCATCTGTAGCCAGATGGGTGGGTCACCTGATGGGCATTGGAGTCTTCTTGCAGAGGTGATGGGTATCACAAGACTTTCCCTTGGAAGACACTGGGACAACATTGATGGTGCTGGTAGCCTCATCTTCAGTACCTGTATTGTCATTTTGGTTGACAGTGCTCTCATCTGCTGAGATTGGGGCTTTCCATGATTGGGTAGTCCATTTCTTTGCAATCTGCAGTGGGAGTGTGCTTCCATCACTTGGCAACTGTAAATTTCCAGCTTGATCCAACCATTTCTGAAATGCAAATATATCATTTGGATGGGATTCCTGGCATTCTTTCCAGAAGTTGAGCAACTCCATCACATCTGAGAGGTGCATGTGACTGGGGTCTACAGTAAAGGTGAAGTTTGGAGGTAAATGGCAGGGTGAAATCATATTGGCCTGGTACCACCCCAATTTCTTGAAAGGTACTTTGGCAAGCTGTTGGCCACAAGCCTTTCCTAATGAATGAAGGTAAGCAGTGAAGACGGTTTGACTATCTACATACTCACTGTAGTGCACTGTCAGATATCCATGAACCATTTGAAGTATGGAATCATGGTTCCACCCATTGAGATCACCAATCCAAAAATTCCCCTCATCATTGGTTACAACCTTGACTGGATCACCCATTTTGGCCCTTGGATGATTGGCTGCCATATTAGGCACCTCTCCCCCAGCAGCAACATCAGGATTCTCATATGCAGTGCCCAGATACTCCCTCCAGGAGGTATTGATGGTGTGGATGTCATTGAAATTACTACCACCCCCTATGTCATTGTTGAAATCCATGCTGTTGATGGATGACATTATTGTGGCATTGTGATTGGACAGTTTAGACCTACCAGCATGCCTGAATGATCCCTTCTTCATTCTTCCAACCTGTCAAAGAAATGATTCTCATCCCACAATACCACCACATCTCCACGAAATTCCACATGTACTTCAGACTGTACTTCTTTGCATTCCTGTTGAAAAACATTAGTGAAAATCTCATGTTGGGGTCCAGACTTCCTGACCATGCTTGGACCTCTGGGGTTGGTCCCTCTGCTCCATTCCATTTGTCCAGGATATCCTGGGCCCCCTGCTGCTTCTCATCAGTGAGGTCTTCTTGTATGAAGGCATTTAATGCCTGCTGGTACAAGTCAATGCATTTGGTTGCCTGAGCCCTGCCTTCACTCTTCATATGTGTGTGTTTTAGTTGGATTTGGTCATGGTATAGTTCCTGCACCACAGACCACATAGAGTACTTGTATGCAGAGCAGATAGTTATACACAGCTTCCTCGACCTGATCAGCTTTTTGAGCCATGTGGCAATTTGCTAGGAGGATTTATTCTATGTTAAAATTAAATGTTGAGCAATGGAGGCCCATACCTCCTCTTTTTCTTGCCATTCAACTAGCCTCAAATCACAGTGCTTCTCCATTTTCCCAAACTCATGGCATATTTCCCACATGATGCTGGGCTTCTCTTTTTTCCCCGCTTGAGTCCACTCCCTCCTCCTCCAGGCCAGTACCTCCAATTCTATAACATCAAAGTTTCCATCCAGCCCTTCCACTAACTCCTCCCCCACATCATCCATAGGTGGTCTGGCATCTGTGTCAGTTGGATATCCATGGCTGTCTTTGAGTTGGGAATCCATGGGCAATTGGAGAGGAAAACAATGTGTTCACAGGAATGGAAGAGCTGAATGTGTTAGTCTGAGCTGATTTCTATTCATTGTCCATGCCACACATTGCAAAAATAATCCCTGATTGCATCTTCCTGGCATTGATGCGACCTTTGGAAGCTTTGCCCTCCAGATATGGTTCCTGATCTGACCTTCTGGCCCAGAATTGGGGTTCAGCCATCTGTCAACTCCTATTCTGAGTTTTTTTGTTGGCCCCATTTGGCTAGGATTGACTGATTGACAGTTGAGCCACATGATCATACAACTGATGGGCCCCTGGAAATGCAACCTGCCCACTAAGTGATAATGGACAGGTCAAGCAACATCATCAGTTACTGCATCACAGATGGCCAAAGGATGTGCCAGAAAGGGGATGATGATGATCAGTTCCACCCCTGGTCATCAGGTTAAGCAGCTGGAAGTAAGGACGTGGCAAGCCAATGGGCAGACAAGATTGCAACTGGCAGAAGTTGCAATTAAGGAACCAGTCATGAAAACCCTGGTGAATCCCTCTCCATTGTCTTCCCCAACCAAGCAGTCAAGATCACCATCCAAGTGCCAGTTTCTGTCTGAAGACACAGTAGACAATGTATTTGATATGGACTATCCTCCTGTGGAGCCCATGAGATTACCACATAAAAAGGTATGTTGGTACTCAAAGATTGGACATACAGCATCATATTGGAAGTTCAGACACAAAATGATTATATCCATGAATGGCTACCTAAGAAGGAGGACTTTTTACAAATCTTACTGGACCTGGAAGCCCCTCCATTGCCACGTATACGCAAGATCTGTGGAAAGGATGGGGTGTACAGATGCCCAGATTGTATGCATCAGCCCCTTCTGTGCACAGATTGCTGCCACTCGATGCATGCTGCCCATCCTTTCCATAGGATTCAGCAGTGGACCAGGGACTTCTTCGAGGATTCAGCCCTCCATATGGTAAGTGCAGTTGTCATGAACCATAACCAGATCAACATGATTGCCACAGACTGGCCTGCTACTACACCTTGGCCATGATGGAGCACCCTGTCCATCTGCATCTGTGAATGTGCATGCCACAACCAGTGAACATATGCAGCCAGTGGGAATGGATGAAGGGGAATGGGAAGACATTGACTACATTCCCCTCCACCTTCATCCTCCAGTGGGTTCAAAGTATCTGACAGTCATCAATGTCACAGGGGTGCATTTCATGCTAGCACAGGCCTGCCAATGTGTGAATGCAGAGAGCTATCACATGCAGCTCTTCCATGCAAAGTTATATCCATCAACCTTTGAAAGGCTGAGCACAACATTCACATTTTTGGTCTTGGATGATTTCTTGAGAGACAATGTAGAATGTGGGACATCAGGCATGAATTCTTACAGCAAGCTTCATCAGGTGACCTCCAGTGTGTTTCCACACCTCATTGCAGTAAGCCTTTGATCCCATCAACTGATCTAATATCTGATTAAGAAAATTTATGGACTCAGGACCAATATCAGGAACTACTGTGGGTAGCATGGCAATGGCACCTCCTGAAACTGCTTAAATGGAGTGGGTTTCAAGATAATAAGAATGGTTCAACAAAGGGGGATCTTGCACTTTTTTGTGCAGCCTGTCCTCAATCTAGAATAAATCTGAGTCTGCAGGCTAATCTGGATCAGTACATATTGGCATAACTGGAATTCCACATGTCTAATTTTCAATAGCTGGAGGTACACCAGGATGGTGGTCATGGATGGAAATTTCAAGGTGGTGTAGGGAGAGTATACTCCCTACCAGGAGATTTCTTTTATCTTATTGTTTTTACTTTCTTTTCTTTTGCCTTTGTTCATTTACCTTAGGCTTTACTTAGTTTTGAGATTAGACACATGATGTGGCTTATATAAGCCCACACACACTTACACTTCACTGTACTTACTTACAAAAAAAACAATGAAGTTCTGAGTTACAAGTTCAAGTTCAAGTTTGAGAAGGCTGCATGTGGCCTTCTTCAGTGTTCAGTCAGTCCCAGACAGTCTCAGACATTCCCCAGACAGCAATTCTCCCCAGGCTTTAGAAGCCCCTTTGGAAGATCTCTCCCCTTCAGATCACTCTCCTCCCTCCTCAGCTCTTATTATTCAGATTCTTCATCTGGAGCCCACCATGAGGGGCTTCTGTCTTAGCCTGGTACCCTTTTCCTGCCTTATTCAGTCTTGTTTTCACAGTTTTAGGTCTTGTGTCTGTTGGAATGAGAATCCACACTCTAGGCTAGTGAGGGATGGCCGGGTGGCCTAGTGGTAAGGCACCCCAGCGCTAGTGGGAAGACCCAGGTTCAATCCCTGGTCTGGCCAGTATTTTCAGTCCAAAAGTGTCCTCAGTCTCAGTCATGTTCCCATGGTTTTCCCACCTCGGTCTCAGTCTCACACTCCCCATTCACATTTTTGCAATCTCAAGACATGCATTCCCTTGGTATTCCCACTTGTATATTATTTATCTTCATTTGAGTTCCTATTGACATCATGCACAGCCCAAGTTCCCTGAGTTATGGACCTTCCGAAGCTTGAACTTGACCTTTGAACTGAACTTTTGTGCCTTGACTGACTCTTGTAGCTTTTGTAGTCCCCAGTGTAGTGCATGATAAGTAAATTAGAAGAAGAAAAATGATGTAGCTATGTCCAGAAAATCTATTCTCACCACTCAGTTTCTCTCGTCTCGCCTTGAGGGTTACTCCTGTGCCTTGAAATCATGTAAACTTCATACCTGAACCTTCTAAAAAGTAGATTAATGCCTAAAATTGAAACTATGGATACTTAGCTTGGTTCCTAGGCACACCAAACTGTCAGTAAAGTGGTTCTCCTCCCCAAGGACCAGGATCCCCTTGCAGTGGGCTCCAGATGAAGAGAAAAGATAGAAATATGTCAAGAATAGGATCTGAAGACTTGTCAGACCCTATAGGGGACCCTGCTGAAGAGAAGAACTAGTAGAGAAAATAAAACAGAAAAAAAACTAGACACTTAGCTAGACAACTCAACCTGAAACACTCTGTACCACCACCTTAGGACTGCCCTAAGGCCACCCAGACCTCACTCTCAAGGACTGTAGCAGTAAGAGACTGCCACAGACTGGTCTCACCAGTCTGTGCTCTCCAGCCTCTATAGCGGTTGTTCTTTTTTTTGTAACTAATACAACTCGAAACAAGTCCAAACTGTGCTTACTAATCAGCCACTTGCCTCGCAACTAAGTCCCAGTTCCAAGTACAAAATGGGGATCATGCCCCTTAGAAAAATAAAATAAAATCCTCAACCACTCTTTACCATCATCCAATTCCCTACCAGGGAGTACCCACTCCCTACAGCAGAACACATGCATGAGTGGCAACCTGATGATCAGGTTTGGTTGATGGATGGGCATGGCTTTATGGTTGGCAATCCATGATATTGGGAATACATAGAAGCCACTCCACATATCATGGAGGTAAGTATCATGATGGGTGCAGGTCATGGCTTGACATGGGCCACAGAAATAAGCTTGCAACAATCATAAGGCGATCAGTCAGGCCAGTGCAAGCTGTGGAAAGCTCAACTCTACAGGAGTGGGTGCTGCTGCTTGTGTGCAGCATGGTTGTTTTTACCTGCATTCTGTTGTGGACTTTCAAAAAAGAGAAAGGTGAGATTGACTATTGCAAGTTACACCCACTCACATATGTTTAGGCAGCTAAACATGGACTATTCCCTTTGCAATGCATTGAGTTACAACATGAATGGCATACAGAATGTCATTTGTTTCTATGACATTAACTGCATGTATATGAAGAATCTATAGAGGTGGGTGGACAAGACCATGTTTTTGGAGATTTCACCCTCATTGAGGATCATGGCAGGAATCAGGATGTGGCATGTTCATGGACACAAAAAGGAATGCTATGCAAGATATTCTCCCTTGTTTATCAAAGGTTCAGGTTGGGTCAATGGTGAAATTATTGAGACCTTGTAGTCAACTCTGAACATAGTGTCTGCATCAACTTATGGCATGACATCACTGCATTGTCAAGAACTATTGGACTTCCAAATGAATGACTCAAATTTCATGAAGATGATTTGGATGAGTACATTTGGGATGGTTTGCAGTCATGGATTGGCTAATGCATATACAGTATCCAGCTTATTGTGGAAGGTAAAGGCAGCTCAGGCAGTGGTGTCATTGGCTTGAGAATCATTTGAAAGGTTGAATCAAGCAGTACCATCCTCCCAACAGAAGAACTGGCAGAGGGAAGAGGAGGCCACTCTAAACAGGCATATCCACAACCCATCTGTGATGGACATTTTTGAAATCCAATTGACGAAGGGTAAGATCATTTCAAACTACTCATAATCTATAGTAACTAACCATGGTTCAGCTCCAACAGTACATGGGGTATAACTTCATTTACTACAGACCTCTACCTCCAATGGTATGCACCATGGAGCTGCTAGTTGGCTGACTCGTGGCCTGGTGATTGAAGAGGCAGAAATTGTGTTGGCCATCAATCAGAAGGCAATTGGACCAAATCCCTCTGACCTCAAGCAACTTGCAATGGCTCACTGCACAGACAGAGTGGCAGCAGAGCAGATGACATTTATTGCAAATGGAAGAATTTATTTGCAGATGGACACCACCTTCGATGGCAGTGAAGAATTTGATGGAAGCAATGAGGTGCCCTCCAAAAATGTATGGGTGGATGATGATGCATCCTCCAATGGCAGTAACAGCAATTGCAGTGGAGATGATATGCTGGACACTGACACATTTGTGGAACAGACCCCATCATCCTTGCCACTACCATCCAATCTGGGGGCTGATAAATGCTGTGACATTGGTGTGCATTGACTGGCAGAAATGGAGCTGGAGCTGCACATTGCACAAGCAAATGATGTGCTGCATGGCCTGCATCTTGCACTGGCAGACAAAGCAGTAATATTCAGGGGTGTTGTGAGGTCTGCAATCAATTATTCAATGTGGACATGTGCTTGGCAAATGGTTCATTCCATTGATAGTTCAGTCAAACAATATTCCATGATTTACTGACATTGCAGGACTGCCATGATTGCACTACAAGCGAGCCCAGAGGTCCTCAACCAGTACCTGGAGCTTCAAAAATCACACTGGACAACAAGTACAGCAGCCTTCACCCAAGGAGCCCATGACCACTGCACTTCCCAACTGCCATGGTTTTGGACAATTGATATCCCTAGGGATACAAGTTCAAAGAGTTGGCTCACAGAATGTCAGTAGTGCAATGGTTCATTTATTCTTTAATTTCAACTGCATGTCTTCTAAAGTTTACAGAATCCACTGGCTCCATGCTAAAGCTGGAAAGGATCATTGGCAAGAGGAAGAAGAATTGTTAACATTGGAATTTCAATGGGTTATCAACTATTTCAGGCATCATTCAAAGTGTTGGCACAAGAAATATAGTGACCATGCTGCTGCAAACACATGTGGGGCTGCCTGTTATGTGGCTAGGCAGCAGGCCATTTATGATCAGCTGGCTGAGCAAGGTGCATTGAAATGGCAGCAGATAAACATGTAGAATTACCCAATCTGCTGAGGAGACCTGAATTGAAACAGCTACATATGTGTCCTTGGAATCAGGAACACCACATCAGGTCCTAACCATGGGACATGCCACCATTGCAGAATGTACCTTACATGCAATCACAGCTCAAACAACCCATTTTGTAAAGTCGATCTTCAATCATGGGATCAGACATGATGTGATCATCAATCACGGTAAAGACAAATTCACCAATTGTGGCAACAGCCATGACATACTCAGCAATCATGGCCACACATGATCACAGGGAGCTTTGCACCTTTTCTAGATTTGTATGTAGGGAAATACATTAATACATCAGTAGTGATTAAGAAAAATGTAGGAGAGCTAAATTATATGTTCTAATGCTCTTCTGTGGATTTACTATCTGCGGCATCCACCTGCCCTTCTGCAATCATGCAACTCACTTCCCCCACTTGCTCTTCACTTACCACAATTGCAGTATGACCCTCACCCTCAACTGCACACCCTTCGGAATTTCCCCCTGTCATTCAATGGCACTCACCACTGATTCCACTTTGTGCTGCAATTCTCAGCTCAGCCTCTTCTGCAGTTGTGGTTGCCTGCCCAATGTTGGGTGGATCACTGTAGAGTTTGTTTGGGGAAAGCCCAGGTAGTGGACTTAACATGGAGAAAGAGTGAGTGAAACTTCTTCCCAAAAGGAGCTCCTTGAACCAAGCACCAATACTAGGGATGAACAGTATTGAGTGCACTTGAAAACAAAGAGTTTATATGATGGAGGCTGGTGACTTGTAGCTCCCTCCTCATAGTACATAGTGGTAAAGTGTTGTATATATATTTTTTCTCTCGTGCACCCCTTTTATCCCACCCTCAACGCACATGCTTAGTCAGCCCTTCACTGCCATGAACCTCTACACCACCCTTCGAAGCCTCGAAGCCCCCCCCCTCAAACCCTTTGACATGGTCCTCAAACCTCTCTCAAAACCTCAAGTCCTCCCTTCGAACCCTTGAAACCTGTGGTCATGAGTTAATCACACCTACATCCAATGGGGGCTTTTAGATAACGACTGTCCTCAGTCACTGTCCCACACCTCATCCCAAAACCCAACAAAAGCAGTGAACCATCCTTGACCTGCTTGACCTCAATTGTAGACTGGTCCTTAAGCAAGTGCAAAGACCTGAAGGCCTTCCTGCATCAACCAAACCCTAAACAACCTCTCTTCCCCCACAATCAAAACTGACAAGGGAGCTCTTGCAGAGCACTGAGTCTCATAGGGCAGTCATCTCAGCTGAAGTTCGAAGTTCCTTGTGTTGATCGCATTCCTAAGGCATGCTATCAGTTCATAGTGTAGACAAGTAGCAAAAGAAACCAAGAAAAGCTTCTAGGATATCAAACTAGAGTGAGTCTTCTTCCTCTTATTGAAGCCTGCCAGCATGTGCCTGAAGTTTTGATGTGTCATCATTTGCATATCTTTATTTGTTAGAGATGTGAGTAGTTGCCTTCTCAATTTGGCAGACTATCATTGATCTTCACCACCCCCCCCTTCTCTCCCTCTTACTGTTCCCTCACACCACACCCATGTCCCCCAATGACGCTGTCATGCCTATGCACACCACACTGACCATGACCAACAATGCCAGCCAGGCGCTGGCCATCCTCCACCAGTTCGCTATGGCAGCAGGAGGGTCCACCCTGGGAGGCCAGGAGTTGCTGGCCTGGCTGGCTGGCATCGAGGTACATCACTACTCACCCCACCATCTGTCCCCCTCTGCTAACCTTTCTTTTTCAGGATACTCTCTGTACTGCTGCTGCTCTGGCACACACTGTCCCCCCCTCGCTGCCTCTCCCTCCTTCTGCACCCCTCGATACCCCCAGCACCCTGCTTGTCCCCTCCCCCAATGCACCTACGACCATGGTAGGCACAAGCACCAACCCCCCAGTCGACTTACCAGCCGTCAACATGCTTGTGCACAATGCCTCTCTCCCCTTCACTTCCCTTCCCCTGATGTCATCTTCCTCGACACTCACCCTGTCCACCTCACCCATCCACACATGACCTATACCTGAGGTCGACGAGTTGAATGACACCCAGTGCACACCCACCCCAGTTGTTGACAACATCCCCCCTTCAATCCCTTCCAAATCTCCCCTAGCTGGTAAGGCTTACCTTGCAGACATGCAGACTGGCAATGTGAGTCGAAGTTGGGATCAATGGCAAAAACAACCAAAAACCCAACACAAAGACAAAAAAAATGTGAGTGGTGGTTTTCCTAAGTGGTATCCTGCTTGAAGGACCTGCAAAATTGAAAGGGGAGGGGTTCTGTGCAGCTAGTGCAGAGGGAGGGGGACAGTCTGGACAGGGAGGAAGCCAGGAGATGAAGGGAGATGAAGATAATAGGCTCCTGTGAGCCTGAGGATGACTGGGAGCAAAGGAAGATCAGTGGATAGACCCTTAAGGGGGCCTCAACCACTGGAAGACCGAAGACGATGATGGAGGGGCTTCAAAAGCAATGGGAGATGAAGATATATTGCAGGAGGATAGTCTCCTGGAAGTAAGTATGAAAGTGATGTATATTCTCTCTGGGCTATCTCCCTGATATCTGGGACTACAGGGTTTATATACAAGACCAGAGTGTAGCCTCCAACAAATGTGAAGCAACACTCTGTCAGTGACTTGGTAAAGGGGTCAGTAAGGGATTGGTGATGATCAGTAAGGCTTGGTAAGGACAGTAAGTGATTGGTAACAAAGTGGTAAGCATGACAAAGAATGTCAGTAAGCAATGTCAAATAAGTATGAGTCATGGAAGGAACAGATGATTAACATGCCAAGAGAATGAGTCAGGGTATTGGTCACAGCTGAGTAAGGGGTATGACTGAGCAGATCTTGATGTGACAGGTCAAGGCACAGTGATTCCAAATGAAGAATGGTGGGGGATCCTGCCAGGGGCTGAATGTTGGGGGTCTCCACAGGTGTCAGGGCATTGGATTTCACATTTTTTCCCCCTCTTCCTCCTCTGAAAAAGGGTGCTACATTGACAGCTAGTCTTCAGCAGGGTCTGAGGAAGATGGGGGACTGTCCTCTCCCATGAGAGCAGGGAGAAGTGCCTCAAAATCATCATGAATGCGATCAGATAGCCTAGATGACAGTAACTGGTACTGAATCTGTTGCAACCTTGGAAGAACAAATGATGAGAGTGAGAAGTAGATGTTGCAGGGGGTGGGAATGAAGGATCCATATGCTTCTTCAACTGGAGAGACTGATACAACCACATAAGACCTTTCAAGTCTGACAACAGACTCGAGACAACCAAAGAATGTCCTCCTGGATGTCATACTGACAAGGAGAACATGCTGTCCCAAAGAGATGGCTTGGGAGGGAGTGGACGAGGAAGGGATGAACCAGGATGCTTCTGGGCGGAAGCTAGTGGGAAGTCCTGGGAGATATAAGTAGTTATGCTCCCTAGCGCAGGACACGAGCAAAGAGATTGTTGATGAGGCAGCCATTGTGATGGGATTTAGCAAAATGGGTGTCTGTTGGCAGAAATGCTGTAGAAAATCATGGAGGGCGAGGATTGTTACCAAATTTGGAAGGAAGGATGGCGTGATCAAGGGCTATGTGTGAGCGTGGGAATGATGTCAATATCTTTAGAAATGCCCGAGATATTCGAAAAACCGGAATGCCATATGTGAGCGCTAAAAAGGTTTGATTGGCACTTGAACAGTTTCTTCCCTAGTGTTAAGGATTGTTCTTGTGCAAAGGATGACTGCTAGATGTACCAGTCATCTTTTTGCATTAGGCCATGTTCCTCAATCTCCCTTATTCAGCAAGACTCCATGCTCACGTCACCAAACACCTTTGGTGTGTGACAGCGTTCATGCCAATTCCGATATGGAGTGGCATACCTTCTTACCTGACTGGCACCTTGGGTACATTTTGCAAAGCTCGACGGCCAGAGGTTGGATGATCTATGCCATCAAGGCCTGCAAGAATTGCCTCGATGCAAAGGCCATTTGCAGTGGGGTCAATGGTGTGAAGTGTGCTCATTGTAAGGTGAGGCACACCATCTGCTCATTCTACGTGAGTGTCTTCCCCGGCCCTCATTCTTTCATCTCATTGTCTCTCAGGAAGACACACCTGAAGGGCACGCACAAGCCAAAATGTTCATCTCCCAAAAAGTGCCTGTCGAGGGTCATACTCCTGCTTTGTCATCCTCCTTCGTTATCAAGCCCAAGCCCGAATCTAGCTCGACCTGTGCCCCTCATCTGAAGAAGAAGGTCCGAGTGGACACCTCCCCCACTCCTAGTTTGTCACACACCTGCGACCCTTCGCCAGTCCCCTCGGCTCTTCTCCCTTCTGACCCATCTTTTGATCTCGGTCTTGCAATTTGAGGCATGCTGCATGCTGCAGCTGAAGCCTTCAATGAGTCGCTCAAGAGTCAGGGAAGTTCGAGCAAGGCCCTGGGGAAGAGAAAATCCCATGACTGAGCATGTGTCATAGGAATGTCATTGAGCAGTCCCCCCTTCATTGCTACCTGAAGCTTCAACAGCTTCATTTTGTATCTACAATCTATATCTGTTCATCAGCACAATATACTCTGTTCTCTCCATGACATCATGATATGTGCAACAAGTTAGATTGTTTTTTTTTTGGTATTGAGGTCAACACTTCTTCGAGTGAGAGTGCCAGTGCATTATGTACGAAGGTATGTCTTAAATACTCTCGCCTGGTTCTCCCCATTCATCCTTGTCTATGTAGTTTCCTTCATGGCCAGACATGTCATCTATGGAATCAAGCTCAACTTCGAGCAGATTGGCCTCTGATCTCCCAGTAAGTTCATAGATCGAAATGTTGACTCAAGTCCTAGAAAAGTAAGGTAGTAAGTGAACAGTGGCATATCAGAGGCATGAAATGGAGCCATTGAGCTCAGTGAGCAGGTAGGCCCCTCCTTGTGTCTTTCTTATCACAGCCATCAGCCCTAGATACCACAGTTTAGTCTTTCAATCAAGCTCCTTCTCAACTCTTGTATTTTGTACTAGCACGAGATCTCCAGGTTGAAACTCATAACCCCTTATCAACCCTCTCACTCTAGCTTCAAACTCCTTTGCTGATCAACATCTGGCCACATACACTTGGTCCTGGACCTTCTTGAGGTCTTCCTTCCTTCTCTCAAGTTGGTGGCATCTGTGAGTGATCAGCTCCTTGGTCAAAAACTTATCCTTGTCCCAGCTTGTAAGAAAAGTAGCCTCAGCGAAGTCAAAGGAAGCCCCGGCTCCACCCCATGTACCATCTGGTAAGGAGACAGTTTCGTAGACTTCACTGTTGTCACCCTTTCTGCCCAGAATACATAGGCTGCATGCCCCGCCCATTTCATCATGTCACCTTTGCACATCTTGACCAAGGCTTCTCATACCATAAGGTGCCTCCTCTCAACAATTCTGTTAGCTTGAGAATTGTAAGGTGAGATCTTGATGTGATTAATCTTGTAGGTACTCACAAGGAAGTTGAGGGCTTGCACAAAGGCTGACCCATTGTCAGTCACTATCTCACCTACCATGCCCCATCAGCACAGGATCTGCTTGAAGATAAACTTCCTGAGTACTTTGCCAGTTTCTGATCACAGCATTTGCCACTCGGGGTAAGCAGTCAAGGAACACCTAGCTTGGACAATGTATCTGAACCCATTTGACTTTGGCAGGTTCATCAAGTCCATGTACACCTTGTAGAACAAAGGTTCAGGCATGGCCACTACTGGGGGAATATGGAGTTTATCCATTCTTTGAATCTGGCACTTGTGGCATGTCTGAACAAACCATTGTACATCTGAACCTATGGACAGCCACCAGAAACTGATCAGGAGTCTCATTTTTGTGGAAAATGTGCCTTTATGCCCCAGGCCATCGTGAGCTTGCCACATCAAGTCCAACCTCTTCTCATAGGGTGGCACCAACTGGTGCTTCCCCTTCTCCTCTCAATGCCAGAGTTCACCATCTTTGACAAAGAACCTGGTGGTGTACCATATCAATGCTTCAAATTGCAAGTCGGTGAGTCCCAAGGGCCACTTGCTAGTTTCGAGGAGGTGTTGAATGAGCTCTAGCCTCTTGTCCTTCTCTTTTCCCCATTGTGTCCTAGGGATCTTGACATCAGGCAAAGCATCTGCTCCTTGGATTTGGGGAAACACCACCTGGGTAGCGACTATCCCCCTCGACATTCCTCCCAGCAATTCTCTCTCTTCGAACAAGTTCCCATAGATCGGTCAGCTCGAGCCCCACCTCTTGAAGTATTTCTCACTCCATTCCCCTCTTTGTGGGTTGAGGACTTCCACTGTGAATGCCCCCACCTCATCGATCCAGTCCTCGTAATTGTCATCATCAATTGGGTCTTCTTTGGCACGAGGTCTCCTTGATAGGCCATCAGGGCCTTTATGTCATTCTGTGGGTATGTGGATCAGCTCAAATTTGAAGAGAAGAATACCCGCAATCCAGCAGTTGATAGATGCATTCAGCTGAAGGTCAGGATTATTGATCATCCCTTTGATATACTTAGCATCGACCTTGACCACCAGATCCTTGACACTGAAGATGTGGTTGCGCACATCTCGCAAAGCTCGAAAGAGCCCAAAGAGTTCAAGTTTCACCTGGCTGTATTGATTCTCCTGTTCATTGAGGGCGATCAAGCTGAACCTCGAAGGATAGCATTTACTGTTTTTGCTGATCTGTAGCAGCAAGTAGCCTACAGCGATGTGAGAAGTGTCAACTGCTAAGATAACTCTTTGACCTGACTTGTAGTCAATGGGCCAGAGAGCTGGAGAATGTACAAGTGCATCCTTCAAATCATCCATCACCTTCTTGTGTTCTTTGTCAAACCAGAAGAACATTCCTTTCCTCGTCAAGTTGATCAGTGGCCTTGCCCTCTTCACAAAGTCCTTGATGAAGATTCGACAGTAGCTGCACAGTCCCAGGAATCCATGGACTTCTGTAATGTTAGTGCAGTATGGCCAGTCGCAAATTTTCTGGACCTTTGACTCATCTGGAATTTGTCCCTTGAAGGACACCTTATGTCCCACTACTACCATCAATGAAGCTGCAACCACAAACTTCTTCACCAAGACTGTGCCCCCAACATACTTGATGTGCTGAAGAACCCTGTTAGTATTCTCTAGGTGCTCCCAAACAAACCTCCAAATCCCTGGGTTGCCCTCTATTGTCTCATAAGTACCGCCCTCTTTCGGGTAGCATGTCCTCAGTCCCTTTACAGGTATGTCATCAATGAATGGCATGGTGACCTCAGGGGTCTCATCTTGTAAGGTGAACAAGACATCTCCATGGAAAACCTGCACCGCATTCATATACCCCATTGGCAGCTTCATCAACCAAAAGGTCCCAATTGGTGTTTGGAAGGTCATAAGGTCTCTATAATCCTCATGAATGATGTGGTGGTCGTACCTGACCATTAAGTCATACATGCCATACACAGTGTGTCCTGCAAAGGCCTCAGTGATACTGTCAACATGTGGAGGTACTGCCAAGTCTTGGATCGAGACTGCATTTAAAGGCTGAAGATCATGAACAAGACATAACAATTTCCCGTCCTTCTTTACTATGCAGAACCACCTCGATCTATAAGAAGACGTTGAAGGTTCGTAAATGCCAGCTGCAATCTTCTCCTTGATGATCTCTACAACATCCGAATAGATTGCCAGTGGGATCAGTATATTCCTATACACCCAGGGTTTATGGGGTATGGTTGGAATCTTAAGGGGGGGAAAATGTCCTCCCTAAATGTTCCTCACTCACTTGTGTCCCATGCAAAAGCTGTCTTGTGAGCTCTAACAAGCCACTTGACAAGCTTTAATTCCTCCAGCCAGAGGAACCCTCCTGGGTCCCAGTCGAACTTCTCTCCTCTCTCCCTCATTAACTGCTTCCCAGGTACCCACTCAGGGGGTTGTACTGGTAAGTGTGGTAAGCCAGCCAACAGGTCTCCTACCATCCTCTGCTCTACTCTGAACTCCGCAGGGGTGTCTGTCACCATGGGACAAACCTTCTTAGCCACTGGCTTATACTTGAAGGCTTGAAGGACCAGGCATTTGTCCTGAGGTTTGTCAGTCTGTGACTGGACCACATATGAGCACAAGAGTAACCCTGAGGACTCGGTGTCCTCTTTGCAAATAACTTGGGGGGTTTCCCCACCTCTCCTCAATAGTGCCTCACCAGTCCCTCCTGATCCGATCATCCTCATGTTCTTCTGCCCCCCTTTGCAACTTGGCCTTCATCTCTGGATCCCCTGTTATCTCTTCTCGAGCTCCATTTGGCAACTGCACACTTGATCTGTCTTCCCTCAACAGGGTCCTCGACTCCAAATCCTCATTCCTCTTTTCCCACTCTAGGCCATTTGATCCCTCTAAATCTGGCTTTGGTGCTGAGCTATGTACATGGTTGTGTGTAAGCAAGCCTCGTCTAGATCCATATACACCCTCTCGATCACTATACACTGCTATAGGCTGAGCCAGATAACCCAGCATTACAGGGGTGGCCATTCCTGTCCAAACGTCTCCTTGTTGGCAACTTGATTCCCTGATGAAGTCTAAAAACCCTGCTCTGATTTGATATCCTTTGCAACCTTTAATCTGCCCCTCATCCTGCAAAGATACTTGGCATGCACAATTGGGTCTTGGAACTGTGGAAGTTTCATGAATCATCCTTGCTGCCTGGGTGTCATGGTAATATGCCTTCCCATGTCTGGTTCGGTGATCTCGACCTGCTGATCACCATTAGGGAAGTCCTCGGTCTTCGCACACAGGGTGCATGTGAATGGTCTCCCTAGAAGGATGTCGAAGGCTGCATTTTTGATGACTTGAATGGGTACATGAACAGTTACCCCACCAAAATCAATAGGACAGTCGCTGATAACTCCCTCGGTTGCTTCTCTTCCCTTGTTCACAGTCTCCATCATTATACTGCTGTCCTTTTCAATAGGGAGTCGAAGAACCTCCGCAATTTCCTTTCGTAGTGTGACTATCTGCGACCCACTATCCAGAATGCCCTTGACAAGTACTTGTTTGGCCAATTCAACCACAACAAAAGTCAGAGGCATCATGGATGGCCTTTGTACCCCACACTCTCAACCTGTGCGTCCTCCTCTATCCCTTCATTCTCCTCTTCTCCTCCCACTTCTTCCCTCTCGACCACCACTAGTTGATGGATATGGCCACTTTTCCACCTGCTTCCCTTTGCCCTTTACAGAGACATCCTTTGGTGCCATCATGCTTGGGTTTGAGCCTTGGCTTTTCAATGGCCCCGTCTGAATTACAACTCCATCAAACCTTTGGGTCCTGCATGGTAATCTCTCTTTCTCCCCCTCATTGACTGCCAGGGTGTACTTGTGGTCAGTGCATTGCAACTCAAACTCCTCCAGCAAGAATATCTTTTCCTCTTCATCTTCATCACCAGATACAACCTCCTCAATCCTCGCTGTCATCACCACCCGTACTGGCACTAAACCCATTTCGTGGCCCTCAACTATGAACAGATGGGCCCCCAAAGCATTGCCTTCTTGGGGCTCACCTGCAACAGGTTTGTCATGGACGTTTGATTCGGCAGGGCCATGTCCTTCTAGCCACCAGTCGATCTCTGCCTTCCATGAACCGTCCATTCGACAAAGTGGCCTCCCATCCCTAAAACACAGCTGCCCATTGACAATGATACATTTCCCTTCTCTCAGGTAATTGGAGCGCTGCTGGCAGTATGAGGCTTGGTGACCAACTAGGAAGCAGAAGTAACAGAGTCACTCCACTGGGTTCCCTCATCCTGTGAACTGGTTGCCTCTGTCTGGGATCACTGCCATGGTTCGTTGTACAGCTGCTTCTGCCCACACCTGCAGTTGCCACTGCACCAATTCTTGGGCAACTTGGGTCGCTTCCTCACCTCCAGAGAGTTGCACAATCCCCTTCTTAGCTCCTTTGCTCCTCATTGTCTTAAACCTATCCTTCATGAGGAACTGAAGCTCTTCTATAACCACTGACAATGGCCAAGGGTTGTCCCTGGAGCATATACCATAGCGGAATTTTAGGTTCATCAGTGTCTCTTGCTTTAACTTGGGGTCGAGACCCTCCAGGAAGTAGCTGTTGAAATTGCCCACAGTGATCTTGCCCTTGTCATGTAGATATTGTGCAATCTCAGAGTACTTGCAGAGATACTTGCCAAGGTCCTCTTCCATCTCAATATCTCTCCTCTCCTGCACCTTTACCAGATCAAACAAATCCTCTTTCACAAATGTCTTTTCCCATCTTGAAGCCCCAGGATAGAACCCTATGAGGGAAAGAACAAAGGTATCCCACTCAGTTACCCCACGGCCAACGATGGTGTTCCACAGGGCTACTGTGTCTCTATCGAGGTACCAGGATGCCCACTTAATCCATTCCCTTTCATTCTCGCACCCCGCAACTTGGCACAAGTACTGGATCTCATCAAGGTAATCCATGAGATCCCATGCTTTCCCTGAGAACTTTGGTGCCTTGGCTGATCCTCTTCACAGCATCTTATTGAGGGGTTCAGGCACTCTCGAATTCATGGCTCCACGTCCCAACATTTGGAGCACAGCCTCTGCCTCAGACTCCCTTCTCCTGTGCACCCTATCATAATGGCATACTTCCTGGGGCAGCGCCTGACATTGTGTGATACTGACTCCCTCACACACTCTTGTCAGCACCTCAACCAGTTCTGACCTCCTATATCATATCTGCTCCAGATACACCTCTATCTCCCTTCTAACCTGTGGCATGCCTTCCCCTCCACTCCTCAACCTTTCTAAAATGTGATGCTCCTCATGTGCCCCACCTTGACCATATGAAGGCCTACCATGAGAACAAGACCTCGAATGGAGGTAGGGATGTGGGGTCAAAGTTTGGTGAACAAGATTCGTAGGGAGGGCTGATCTTTCTTCTTGAGGAGGTGAGGGTTCCCGTGTGATGTGCAATGGTGGACTCCCCTGTGAGCGCCTTCTAGAACGAGACCGAGGTTGCTCAACAGGGTCTTCTTGAATGTCAGCTTCTGTATGTGAGTGCAAAAGTCTGTGATCTTGCAGGGGTGGGGACTGGCACTGGGACTGTCACCCCCTCTCTTGTATCTCCATAGTGAAGGTGAGCCTTCTCTCCACACCAGGCAAGGCCCTCTCTTGTGGTGCCTCTCGCCTCATGGGTCTCAATTCTAACTGGGTGTCTGGTCTATACAGGGATGTTTGCCCCCATTCGAAATGATCTGTGAGTGGTGGCGATCTTCTCTCTGGTACTGGTGACACCCTCTCTCCCACTATCTCCCTTCTGTCCTGTATGAGCAGCAAATACAACCTGGGTGGCAGCTCCCCTCCTCCTCCTACTATCTCTCTTCTGTCTTGTATGAGCAGGGAATACAACCTGGGTGGCAACTCCCCTCCTTCTCCTACTATCTCTCTTCTGTCTCATACGAGCAGCAAATACAACCTGGGTGGCAACTCCCCTCCTTCTCCTAGTCTTGGGGAATTAAATAGTGACCCCAGGTATCGAGGCAGTGGGTACCCTTGAGAGTTTGCCATCAGGATCTCTGTTGTGTGCCATAGGAGTAGAGCTGGCGGAGTTGGTAGATGCAAGCATGTAGACCCTAAGGTAGATGTGTCTGATAATGGAGTTAGAGGCAAGAGTGTTCCTTGTAAGATGCAGGCTGCTTCCTCAGCTGAGTCGTCATTTCCTTCTGGGGTAGATGAGACTAATGGCAACGGAGATCTGTAGGCTGTAAATCGACTCTTGGTCACAGGTTGCATAGCTGGTCTGACTGGCAAGTTCACTGCTAGAATGTTGGGTTGTGATGAGGTAGTTGCATGTGCTGAGACTGGAGTCAATGGGAGTGAAATCTGCACAGGTGATGTCATCCATGATAGTGGAACTGTGATGTTCGCAGGTGATAGTATGTCGGGTGTTTTCAGAACGTGTGGCAACTCTGTCCTGAGCGGCTCTCTCTGCTCTCTCTGTGTCAAGTCTCTTTCTTCACCAGCAACTCGAGTGGCTGTCCGACAGAGTGAGTACCTGTGTGCCAGGTTTCCAAGGAACCCCTTGCAGTGGGCTCCAGATGTAGAGTTTGTTTGCAGAAAGCCCAGGTAGTGGACTTAACATGGAGAAAGAGTGAGTGAAACTTCTTCCCAAAAGGGGCTCCTCGAACCAAGCACCAATACTAGGGATGAACAGTGTTGAGCACACTCGAAAACAAAGAGTTTATATGATGGAGGCTGGTGACTCATAGCTCCCTCCTCATAGTATGTAGTGGTAAAGTGTTGTATATTTTTTTTCTCTCATGCACCCCTTTTATCTCACCCTCGACACATGTGCTTAGTCAGCCCTTCACCACCACGAACCTCTACACCACCCTTCGAAGCCTCGAAGCCCCCCCCCTTGAACCCTTCGACACAGTCCTCGAACCTCTCTCAAAACCTCAAGTCCTCCCTTTGAACCCTCAAAACCCATGGTCACGAGTTAATCACACCTACATTGCCTCGATGATCCTGCCCTCCACATCTACAAATGCTAAGCATCAGAATGGCTGGCCATTCTGATGCTTAATGGTCACTTCTTCCCCATATAGTATGTGTTAGGACTTGCCGAGCACTCCAAGAATACAAAAACTGTAGGAAGCGGATGCTGTAATTCATCCAGTTCGCAGATGCACTGTCACTTGACTCTGCGCTCAACATTCCCACACTCTGCTCAACAACTGGTGGCTCCCTGTGAGTTGGTGTGACCACTCTTGACTCCACCTCTGAATGGGGACTTCAGACAGTTTCATGCTGCATCTCAACCACATTTGAACTGGTCACTGTTGCATCCATATCCACCTGGTGAGTCTGTGTGGAATTGTCCTGGACCTGTGGGACATGTTGAAGATCAACCTGAAAGGCTTCCAGCTCACATGTCAGAGTTCTGACTGTGTACCTGCATTCAGCTAACTTGTTCTTGAACATTCACATGTGGTCTTCAATCAACCCAGGAGTTGGGACTGAGATTTGGCTCATCAAATGAGCCACCTGCCTCTCCCCCTCATTGATGTGCCTGAGCATTTGATCCTGTTGATGGATGACTGCATCTAGTTGTTGATGGATGGTGAGGAGTGAGTTATTGATGGGTGGAGGTTGTGGAGGGGTTATTGTGACTGGTGGTGAGGCCATGCTGGTTGGTGGAATAGGTGGCACTGTGAGTGGCATATAGGCTGAAGTGTTGGGGTGAAGTGGGGGGGTATGGCATAATTGGACAGGGTGGCTGTGGGTGGATGCAAGACCAGAGCTATCTTGTGAGATCAGATGCTTGCAAACATATTGTGTAGAATACTTACTAACTCATTGTGGCTGTACTGATGACAACGAAGGATCAGTTTGGCCAGCCTTCAATAGGTGTGGCTTTTTTCTGGGTGGGGGCACTGGGCTATCTTCCACACCTGTCAGGGTGATTTGGCATGAAGGCTTGCATGGATGAGAGGTATTTTGGTGGTGAGGTGTGGTGGGGTTGCTGGGGGTGGCTTTGGGGGCAGCTTTGGGGGTAGCTTTGGAGGCAGCTTTGGGGGTGGCTTTGGGGGTACAAGCAGTTGAAGGGTGATGGGATGTAACTTGCATGCAACCTATCTTGTGCTTTCTGCATGGGTCACAGACCCCACTATCTGAACTGTGAGTGCAAACAATGTTTTGCTTGATGCATGTCTGACATGACTGAGGATTGGGAGGTGGGGTCATACAATCCACAAGTTGTGCATGGCCATACTTTGACAAGGTCGCAGTGGGAGGATTTGAAGGGAGAGACTTACCTTCCCCCTTGCTTTCCAAGCCCTTCCTACCTGTTTGCATCATTTGTGATTGAGACCAAGGTGTTCTCAATGATTGACATGATTTGGATGTGGACCTTCCTCGTTTGTGGGATCATCCATGAGCAGGCTCGATGATGGCTTCATCCATTTCAATATCCTCCTCAATGACTTTGCTTTTGTTACCATTGTCATCCTCCTGAGTTATTGATTTCTCCTCCAACATGGCCACCAATTCTTCTGGTGTGGCTCAGGCTTTACCTTTAGCTGACTGAGTGCTGCATGTTGGTATATGCCCCTTTGACCCTGTGGTAGTCATGCAAGGCATGGTAGACGACCTTGAAGCTGCTCAATTACTTGTAGATGTGGAGGATGATGTCAAAGCTGCCAGCTCAGTTGTGGACACTGGCATTTGCAGTCACAGTCCTGCATCATACCACTGCTCAACAGTCAGTAGCCATGGGTGGCTGGCAATGGACTCGATGGGGGGGAAGAGGGCCTGATGCCAGTTGGTGAAGGGAATTCCAGGTGTGCTGATGTTTTCCATCCAATGGACATACTTGTCCATGCCTATCAGCATGTGCAGGACATTGTCAGTCCTGTTGGCAATGGGTCTGACAGCTTCCTGTGATAGCAGAACATGAATGAATGATGTGAGGTTTTGCAATTGCAATATGATGCACCAATTCCCCCCTGATATCTCACTGCATCTCTCCATTGTTGAAGCTTTGCTGCCTCCTCAAGCCTGCCTGAGTTGACAATCAACCTTTTGAAGACAATGAGGATGCAGTCAACAGCATCCTGGAGTGCTGATGAGTTCTTGACAAACATAGTGATGGATGGCTTGTAAGAGGGGTGGTAGATGGATAACAGGTGTGATGTACTAGTGGAAACACAAAAGATGTCATGTTGTGTATGACAGGGATGGCATGACACAACTTAATGTACATTTCCCATGGATTGATGCTGTCATGATTTCTGCTTCTCAAAGTTAGTGTTTATGGAACACCTCAAAGGCCCACTATTCAAAATAGAGTATTCTGCTGTCTAGATGTAGGTTGATTTATGCCCCCAAGGCTTCTGGCTGTATGGCTGAAGTAGGTTTGTATGTACTATAGCTGTAGAGATGGGTATCATTAGTTCACCATGAAAATGTTTTGTATGCATGGATACACTACTGATGCACAATCAGATAATTTACTAAGGACATTTTGGCAATAAAGGTCAGAGTCCCTTAAAGTACTGGCAATTATTAAATGACCAGATCCTATGATGCAAGTCCTGATCAGTAATTGATATCTCAGGGTGATTGCTGCTGGACCCATCAAGGCTTCCCATTCTGTTCAATGTTAGGCCAGATCACCAATACTGCATATTGGCTGGTGTTTCAGGGTATCAACATAAAGGAAACCCATGCATTTCAATGGGGCCATGATGACTGCCTCTCTCTATACTGTGAACAGCAGCTAAAGGCCTCAGCCATGATAGAAGGCCTTTCCATGTTTAGAGTGGTTTTGACATTCCACATTACCTCATATCATGGAGTCACTGAGTTTTGCATATGGCAGATGGGATTTGTTGGACATCTCATGATTTGCACAGTCTGACCTCATATCACAGACAGGGTACCCCATGAACTGTAATGGCCCACTGTAATGTCTGCCTACCTCATCTGTTGAGCAGGCCTGAACATTTGTTGTGAGGAATGACTTCATATCACAGACAGGCCAGCTCATGAGTTTTGCTGGCATGACTCATTTGGTTGGCTGGCACACCCATGAGTTTCACAGTGTCACATGAGTTGTGCCCACCTGCCTCATTCATCCCACTGGCCCATCCATGAGTTGCACTGTCCCATTCCATGTTGTGGATGGGCCAGCCCATAAGTTGTGCTGGCCAACCTCATCTGTTTAGCTGGCCCATCCATGAGTTATACTCTCTCATTTCTTATTATGGATGGGCCAGCACATTAGTTGTGACAGCCTGCCTCATTCATCACACTGGCCCGTCCATGAGTTATGCTGTCTCATTCCATATTGCGGATGGGCCAGCCCATAAGTTGTGCTGGCCAACCTCATCTGTTTGGCCAGCCCATCCATGAGTTGTATTGTCTCATTTCTTGTTATGGACAGGCCAGCCCATGAGTTGTGCCAGCCTACCTCATTCGTTGCACTGGCCTGTCCATGAGTTGTGCCATCCCATTCCATATCACAGATGGGCCAGCCCATAAGTTGTGCTGGCTGACCTCATCTGTTTGGCTGGCCTGTCCATGAGTTGTATTGTCTCATTTCTTGTTATGGACAGGCCAGCCCATTAGTTGTGCCAGCCTGCCTCATTCATTGCACTGGCCCATCCATGAGTTATGCCATCTCACTCCATATTGCAGACAGGCCAGCCCATAAGTTGTGCCAGCCAACCTCATCTGTTTGGCTGGCCTGTCCATGAGTTGTATTGTCTCATTTCCTATTATGGATGGGCCAGCCCATTAGTTGTGCCAGCCTTCCTCATTCATTGCACTGGCCCATCCATGAGTTGTGCCATCTCACTCCATATTGCAGATGGGCCAGCCCATAAGTTGTGCCAGCTGACCTCATCTCTTTGGCTGGCCTGTCCATGAGTTGTATACTCTCATTTCTTTTTATGGAAGGGCCAGCCCATGAGTTGTGCCAGCCTACCTCATTTATTGCACTGGCCTGTCCATGAATTGTGTGGTCTCACCCATATCACTCACAGGCCAGCCTATGAGTTGAGACACCCTATCTATTCATTGGACAGGCCTGCACAGTTGTTTATACATTATAGGATGTTGCCAGGCCTGTTCATATGTTATACATATTCAGTTCACTTCTTATCAATGGGCCCACTCATATGTTACTGTCACTCCTGGAACTCAGGCCTGCTTATGTGTTGTGTCATAATTATCATGATGGGCCTGCCATGGGCTGTCCATGAGTGTTGGCATTGTGGCACATGGGCTATCCATAAGTTGTGACTAATGTGACTACATGGGGTTGAGGGCAGGTGTATAATACAACTGCATGGAAGTAGTGTTGGCTTGGAAGAATAGCTATGGCCAGCTACATCTACAGGAAGCTAGACTCCATTGTCAATGGAAGGTCGAAGATCCATTTCATGATCAAATCCTGTGGTACCAATGACAATGAGCCTTGCCCCAAAACAAGGCTGAGGAAACCTACCAAGGCTGCCTTGGGCTGATCATAGGGGACCATGTGGCTGATGATGGATCAGGATTAGGTTGGCACACGAGGCATATGGTGCTGCTCACCCAGCTTCGAGGACAGTTACAAAGGTGATATTTCCAGCTTGCGAACCATTTCCACCAGCACTTCGAATGGTACCTGTGACTTTCTTCAAGCTTGAGGTGATCCATACCTTGGTTGGTGCATCAAGGAATTTGTCAAGGAAGTCAGTATGAAGAACTTCCAACCAGCATTCCTTGCCCTAGAAGATGCAAATGGATATTTAACAGGAAGAGATTTCATGTAACTTACTATGAAGTTGCACATCATGTCTAGCATAGATGGAAGTGAGTCTAGATCAGGAACCACCCAGATTCTGATTTTCAGCACTAACCAGTGACACCTGCATAGACAAGTAATTGAATCCTGCTGTTGATCAGTTTGGGAAGTAATGCAGGCATGTCCCACATGGAATCACCCTGTCACAGGAAAGCTAAATTCACGCCCATGTTGCAAGCCTTGAATAATCTTTGTGGGGTGACACCTATGGCTGCCTTAACTTCAGGAATGTTCATATACCTCTCAATCCAAGACATTTGTCTGTAGCAAAGAGGACCACTCTCCTCAGGGTCACACACAAGGTGCACATCATAAGGATTCAGGCCAGATGCTGCACAGAAACAGCCAGCCTTCAGATCCTGTATGAATAATGATAAGTTCACTCACATTGAACAGCAGTATAAAACTGCAAATTGCAGACAAATTCTGCTGAAGAACACACAAAGTGAAACTGGGAAATGCGACAAGCTCTGATGAGTCTCTGGCATGTGTGAACCCTACTCCTGAGGGACATGCACTCCTGCCCATTGGGGTTATCAAATATCAGGTATGGCCCTTCACAGAGGTAGTCTGGCATTGATGCATATTGGATATAGCCATCCATCAGTCCATTCCCAATGATTACTTATTCCAAGTTGATCTTGAGAAGTCTGTTTGGAGCCAAAGCAATCTTCTTGTTCTCGCTGTGAATGAGACTTGCGATGTTTGGCACATATATGCCACTGCAGCTTTCTGCAGCAAGGTGGAACAGCTGCTTGGAGTATGCAGGGAAATGAGTCAAGAAAAGCTCCAAGAAGGCATAAACATCTTTTGCAGTGAGCTGGCTATTGTCAACTGAGGTGCTGTCTTCAGCATATGAGAACCCTATGCTGACAGGCTGGTCCAGGAAGATGATGTTGGCATGTGTATTCCAGCTGTATGAATTGTAGGTGGTGTTGAACCCACGATCTGAGATGCTGCAGGGCCCCAGCTCGAAGAAAAGCCCAGTTGAAGAACTACAACCCAGACCACCATTTAACCAGAGAAGAAGTGGTGCAGATTCCAGAATGTTGTGTGACTCAAAGAACCTGAGACCACGGTCAGCGCTTCGTGCAAAGGACATGAGACAGAGAACAGAAAACTCACCAAAAGAATAGGTGCTTGTCATTGGTCACATCGAGGTATCCAGAGTACTGCTTTACCGAGGGGTCACAGAGTGAAGGCTCCATCACCTGTAACTGATGTTGGCTAAAGTGGGGGTGTTGAATGAGTTCATCTGTCGCATTTGACTGTCAGGATGACATCCCCCCATAGGCCATTAGGGGATGTACAGAATAATCCCTCCTCTTGGATGAATTGCTTGCTGTTTATTCCACTGCTCGTTGCATGATCAATTACAGAATTGGCAAGCTTGTCCAGAATGGCTTGGCCCTCCAACAACACAGAGATGAAAGCTGCTGAGAGGCAAAGGAGATGTATCAACTGGAGCATCCTCGTGGTTGTGGTTCAACCAAGCAATGTTGGAAGAATTGAAAAAGGACCTGGGCTCGTTGATTGCGACCCCCTATATGTCTCCTAATACTAGGGTTCTAAAGGGGCTCAGATTGCCTTGCCATTTGTTCTGCATTGGCCTCCCTTGATCCAGTGATCTGCCTAGGGGAAACCAGCAACAAGGTACTTGGTGTCTGACACTGAGTGACTGCAATGTTTGACTCCCCCTCCGAAGCCTTCTTCAAGCATGTGTGTAGGTCCTATCACCAGCAGAAACTATGAATTAGGCTGGGGCACACAGATCTGAAGGTGAGTAATGCATACTCTGCACAGAATAAGACTGCTGTGATCAAGCTGTGATTGCCACTAGTAGAATGCAGTTGCTGTCAAGCATTCCAATCTCATATACTTCTCTGAGCCTAATTGTGTTGCTACACACTCAAGCAAGGATAATCATGTTCCCTGTAGTGCTCCATGCTGAGAGTATGATGGACAGTGTGTGCTTGGCTGAGTTGCAGTTGGTCCAGTCACAAGGAATGTAGGGACAATGTGCATCACTGAGTAAAAACCAAAACCACCAAGCTGATGGTCCACATACCTAGTAAACTCAGCATCCTATGATAAATCTGTACTAGTAGCCACTTCCCCACCAGCTGAGCCCAACCCACGAGAACCATTCCTACGTAGTTGCAGATAAGATACCTGCCTCTCCTCTTCAACATCATCCTCGTTCCAATCACTCATCATCTCCCACTCAATCTCAATCTCAAAATCCAGTGCCACTTGCAAAATTTCCCATTGAGATGGGAAGAAGAGGATATCTGTGGCACAGAGTTGATCTCCTACATCTTTGCTGCTTTTTGGTGTGAAAGTCTGATCTATTGTAACAGCCCCACTCTTGGCCTATGGTTTAGGGTGAGATAAGATGAGCATGGCAGTACAATGGTGGGGCCGGGCTGTGAAAGATAAAAGCGCAGATTTTATGCCAGGGACGAGTGCAGTAGTGATGTACCCAACTCAGCCTCGGGCACCACCTATTAGTGGCTGCTGGCAGTAGCCTCGCCATTTGGTTCTGAGGTAAAATAGATTTTCCCCAACAGTCTTCTTGAAAATGGCAGCCAAAGTGCACGAACAAAGGCTTTGCTGGAGTCATGTGATGTACATGGAAAGCCAGACAATTGCACTTCTGCATGGCCAAAAACAGGGACTTTTTCAGCAGTATGGCAACTCGTTTGTAATGTGGACACAAGACACTGTGGTACATCAGTAGTGCGCTGTGTCAGTAGTACAGTATGTCGGTAGTATGGTGTGTTGGTAGTACGGTGGCACAGTGCATCAATAGTACGGTATGTTGGTAGTATGGTAATTTGTCATGCCATAGTGCCACAGTATGGTACATCAGTAGTGTGTCAAGCAGTAGTGCAAAAGAGTTTTGATTTCATGATGTGGGGAAGACATGGGGTACATAACTAGAGATGAAACAAATACCACAAGAAGAATCCCTCTGAAAGAGTGAGGCCACTCTTTGCCAGTGAGAGTGTGAACTCCTGTTCAGTGTGTGAGGTTAAATAAGCTACCACAATAGTAGCAATGGAAGACTCAATGTAACTGTGAGCCCACAAATATTTCACTGCATGCATGCCAAGAGCCTCTGTGGCAGACTCAGAAGGGGGATCCCATTCAGACACATAAAACCAGCTCTCTATGACACCATGCAAGTTACACACATGGGTGTAGACAATAGGGCAGTGTCACAACATGCCAGGGTTATAATCTAAATTATATCAGCTGAGTACTTGCTGGTGGAATGATACAGCACTTACCTGCGGGACTAGAGGAGGGGTTCTTCACAGCAGGTGTCGACATAATAGGAAGTGCAGGAGTTGGAGTTTCTTCACTTGTCAAGCATCAGCAAATCCTGACTTTACTTAACCTTACTCAACAGTCACTTAATGCCTACTTATCCATCCAAGTTGCCAAGCAAGCTAAGTAGATCCTTTCACTTAACATTTACTTGATGCTACTTGTTTTTTGCTTTGCACATACTTAGTTTACTTATTTCTTACTTGGATGCTCAGTTCATTGTCCATTAAGCAGATGACAAGTAGTATTAAATCCCACTAAGTACATGATAAGCAGCAGGTAAGTAGATTGCACAGGCAGTAAAAATGGAGGGAATGGAAATGTAAACAGTCTTGCAGTGGTAGCAGTTTGGGAGAATACATTTGAAATCCTGTGGTGGACTCAGCTGAGCATATACATCAGTGGAAAAGAAGAGCATACAGATAAGTGCAAACTCATCATCAGATCCTACATTGCTCAATGTGTTGGGGTCAGGTTCCTGCCCCATTGCAAGTGAAGCAAGAGTGAGCTCTACAGGAGACATGAAGGGAACCAGTGCAGGTATCTTCCTTGGGGGTGACATGGCAGCAGATGGTGGACTAATGACAGCCCATTTCATTGCAGGGGTTGTTGCAGTGGTTCCAATGGATCCTTCCATAGCCTTCATAGCATCATTGTTATGCAGTACAATTTGCATACCTATATGTGTAGGCATGAAGGTTGTCTGAGCAACCCACATATGAAAAGGGTGATGTGCCATATCATCAGTGGAAGTTGAGGCTGAGGGTACCATCAAGGGAATGCATGATGAAGTCATTAAATGTTCATTATCACCCTCATCACTGGAGATGATGGCTGGAGATGTGTCCTCAGTAGTCATAACATTGGACTCCCTTTTCTCCATGAGAGCTTCATACTCTAGCCACTGTGTGGCAGGAACAACTACATACAACATGAATTGCTTGGGTTTAAATGTCATGGCCTTTGGGTTCTTGCACACTGGCTGCAGACACTGTGAATAAAAGAATGGCACCGGAGACTGGTGCTTGGCAAGATCAACCCACTCAGTGTCATGGACCATAAACTCTTTGAAGCACCATGTGAAAGTGGGACAGAACCTCTTGACTTTGGGGATGATCATGTCAAGTGCAACCGGGGTGAGGTTGTGGGCAGTGATGAGAGCATCAATATCTTTCTTCCCTTTGCATATACAGTGAGCAACAAAAATGTTGCAATGTTTGCAACATTTTAATTGAAGGCTGTATGACACCTGATAGAGCATGGCTGTGCAAATCTTCTGGTGGGCACTTTTATAGCCCTTGGTCTGGGCTTTCTATCAAGCTATATTAGAAACCCTGAGGTGCACAAGTTCCCATTCTATGAGCCAATTACTGCAGCATGTGCATTGCAACATTTTTGTTGCTGACATTATGGTATAGTAAAAGTGACAATTATCAGTAAGTAGTGTATCCTCCCTTGGCTTTTATCACCTCCTCCCCCCTTCTAGGCATGCTTTCAATGAGATCCTGACATGTGGAGACACTTATATCCTCCCATTCCTTCTGAACCCTCTCCCACAGCTCATGAATTCCTTTGGGGGGGGTTGGGTAAGATGCCACCTTCCTTTTCAGTACTACCCATAGATGTTCTATGGGGTTGAGGTCAGGAGATTGTGCAGGCCAACTCATGACCTCAAATTCATGGTCTTCAAACCACTTCTTGGCCTTCCTACTGGTATGCTTGGGGTCATGATCCTGCTGGAAGATGACATCCTCAGGTGATTTGCCATAATATTGCAGAGTCCCTTGGGGTTCATCTTCCAGAATCTGTGTGTAAAGGTCAGCATCCATCTTACCATCAATCTTCCAAGCCAAGCCAACACCCTCCCAGGTCATGCACCCCCACATCATCAAGGAACCTCCACCAAACTTGACTGTCCCCTCTACTAGCCTATCACTGAGGCCCTCTCCTGGCTTTTTCCACACCCATTTCCTCCCATCTGACCCTAGCCTATTGATTTTGGTCTCATCTGACCAGATAACCCTCTTCCAGTCCTCAACTGTCCAATATTGGTGGCTCAGAGCAAAGTCTAGCCTGTTCTGCCTATGTCACTTGGACAGTAGGGGTTGTTTCTGCTTCACCACAGCCTTCATACCAGCTTTGTGCAGGTGATGATGCACCATTTGGGAGGAGATGGGTTTGCTCTTCATCTCCTGAAGTGATTTGGCCACCTCCACAGTGTTTTCAGCCTTCCCAGAACTGATTAGACACATGGCATGTTGGGTATCAGTGGGGGTAATGATGGAAGGATGACCAGGAGGGGTTTTTCAATGGTGGGACAATGCTGGGAGTGTATTCTACTAATGGTGCTATAATGGACACCAGTAGTACTAGAGATATCTCTGAGAGATTGGCCCTGATGCAGCAGGGAGAGGATGGTATTGGTTGCAGCAGAGGAAACAGCCTTGGGCATGGTGGCTGGTTGAAAGTTCAATGTTTGGCATTGTTTGTGGGTGGTTGAACCATTTATCCAGTCATGTGACACATTATATAAGCAGTACCACCATTAAAACAATGCCCATCATATGCATATCATCTCTCAGGATGTCAGCAACAAAAATGTTGCAATGCACATGCTGCAGTAATTGGCTCATAAAATGGGAACCCATGCACCTCATGGTTTCTAATATGACTTGATAGAAAGCCCAGACCAAGGGCTATAAAAGTGCCCACCAGACAATTTGCACAGCCACACTCTATCAGGTGTTATACAGCCTTCAATCAAAATGTTGCAAACATTGCAACATTTTTGTTGCTCACTGTATTCTGCATAGCATAGTGAGATTTCAAGTATGGCTCTACAAAATAGCACTCACACTGAATGCCATGCTGTGGCTGCATCCACACTTTGAACCACCTTCATAGTGTGCCAATATCTTGAGGGAGATGGTTTCAGCTGGCGGGGAGGTGTATGTCCATCAGGCCCACTGGTCATACTCTTGATTGTAGTTGTTACAAAACAACTTTGTTCTTTCCCCTTCAGAATGTGTCCTGCCTATCCTTCACACCTACGCCTCCCTGTCTGTTGTCATTGTCACCATTATCATCATGTCTGCCCTTGCTGCTGCTCATGTTATATCTGGCATGTCTCCAGACAGCCAGATGCTTTGGTAACCAGCTTGGTTACTGGCTTCAGGCCTAAACCCGAACCCCTGTCTGCCTGACATCCAGTTCAACCTGTGGTTTGTCGGTGACTCTGTGTCTCGTCTCAGTCTCTCCTTTGCTCCAGAGTCTCCACCCATCTTGTGACTCACCCCTGTATTATAGCTGTGCCTTGCTGCACATTGTTCCCTTTCCTGTACTCGATACTTCCTGTACTCATCAGTACTCCCTTGGACTCGTCAGTGATCCAGTGTCTTGTCAGTACATACTGGGCTTGTAGCTGTGCTATCTCTTGCCTATATAAACCCTACCTACTCACCCATGTACTGTATCTTTTTGCTACCTTGCAATCCACTACATTTATCACCATTCTTTGGCAATATGAGTGTCAGTGCCCAAGGGGACCTAAAGTCATTACATCCCGAGGTATGACTTATTATTGCCTCACTGCACTTGTCCTTTATTAGGACTTTCATGTGCAATGGCATAACAAAAGCAAAAAGATCAACTTGCTGCTGTGACCATTATTTGGACACAATGCTCAGCTTTTCTCTCTCTCTCTTACCCCATCAACCAACCATTCTTTGGATGAATTGTTGACACCACACTCTACATTCACTACCATGCCTTACCAGTTGCCCATGGTGTCTTCCAGAGAACCTAACTGTCCTCCTTGACCACTGCCATCTAGACTACAAAAAACCAAGGTGCCTCCTATCCCACCTCATACTTCAACTGAATACTCCAGTAAACAGTTTGCCCATATGTATGGTCTTTCAGCTACCCCTGTTCCTCCCTTGACTCTTCGAAACCCAGCTATTCTTGGTACCTACTGAGAAAGGGAACCTGAGTCTGAAACTGATGCAGAACTGCTTGTCAACAACACATTGTCAGACTTCAGGTCAGCTGTAGGTGACATACCCATACCTGATCAAGAGGAAGAGTCTATTGCCAACCTTATGTCTCACATAACTGAAGGACTATCTTTAGGAGTTGCTGGAGGTTCCAGACAGGAACCCAAGAAGTCCAGAACTCCACTCTTTAATAGAGAACCTACAGAGAAAGAGTTGGAAGAGTTGCTATCCAAAGCTTTTGGACAAAAGTGGATCCATAATCCAGGAAGTTTCTGGTCTTCTGAAGATCATCCCAACAGAGGTCAAGAGTTCAATCTTAACAAGCCTTCTGTGTATAACAGTGACCACAAACGGCTTCCCACTTGGCTTACACAGGTTAAAGGATATCTTCAAATAAATCAACATGTCTATGTAATGGACCATCTCCAAATTGGACTGGCACTGTCATATATGACTGAAGGATCTGCCACAGCCTTTGCAGAGAATTATATTAAAGAACATGCTGATAGTGGACTGGCAACCTACTCTGACACCTGGGACAACTTCAAAGCCACCATACAAGCGACCTTCATGAGTGGTGATCAAAGAAGTAAGGCCCAGTTGGAACTTGTGATGCTTACCCAGGGAACTGCTCCCCTCAAAAACTATGTTGCACGTTTCATGGCACTCTTCAACCATGCCAAGTTTTGGGACAACTCATTCAATGGAGCCATCTTCTTTGGCAAAGGCCTTCACAAAGAAATTAGGGATTGGGTTCTCGATCATAGAGATCCCAAGACAGTTTCTGAGTGGATTGCCTCAGCTGGAGAAGCAGTCAGCAAAATCAAGAACAAACGTATCCTGGATGGAGCTAAAGCCCACCCCACCTCCTTCTTTACTTATAACTGAACCCCTCCTCCATGTCACGACTCCAATGCTATGGATGTCGATCACCACAGAAGAACTCATTGGATGACCCCTAGTGGAATGGTCTATGCATTGGTATGTTACAACTGTCATGACCATGCTCCTGTTCTAACCTGACCCATGCCACCACTGACCATCTGGCCCTTGCCCGCTCCGCTCTGCCCCTGTCCGCTCGCTCTAGCACTTGTATGGTGCGTTCCCGCCCCGTTCTCTGTCGGACCCTGTCGGACTCTGTCGGCACTACCATGTGACTAATGTCTCTCTGTCAGGTGATGTCCTCCCTCGACTTAGGGGTCACCTTCCTTTTGGGTCGACGTTCCGGTCCAGGCACGGCACAGCTGCCACACTGCATGGGATGGCACAGGGCCACTGCTTCTTTAGGCTTTTGGCCTATTGCCTGATTGGCTGTCGGTGAGCGCTCCAAAGCTACTCCGTTCTGTACTATTCCTTTTAGGTACTTTCTCCCTATCCCGTCCCTCACCTCCACTGTCTGCACTTGTACTCCAACTGAAGTTTTCTGACATTTCTGCCCCTTGAAATTTTACTGTACTCCATATGTTAGTTCCGTCATTCCGATACTGAACCGCCTTGATGGCACGCCTACTGTATATAAGCCTGCCACGTTCAGCAGTGTCTCTTCAGTATGAATATCAACTTAGTTCCCTCCTCTGCAGTCTTCGACTGGCCTCCTCCTCCATTGTCAGCTTATTACCAGCTCTTTTCTATCTCTGAAATCCGAAGGCTGGGCTTGTACAAGGGGGCAGCGCACGAGCTGAACCCAATGCCCTCTCCTGAACTTCTGTTGCAACCATCGGCCACCCTTCGGCCATCATCGCTCCTCATCAGTACATGTCGGCCAGTCATCGGCCAATGTCAACCAACCTCTGGACATGTCCCCCGGCCTCTGTGAGCATCGGAGATCATTGGAGTAGGACCGAACTTGACAGTATATTCGTACTCACACTTGTACGAGTCCTCTTTCATTTTCTATACTAAACCTACATCATGCAGACCCGGGCATGCACCCAGAGAGAAACCGCCAAGAGGCTTGCACTCGCATTTGCAAATCTGCGACGCGCGCCCTCAGTTGTCAAACAGTTTCACTCTTTCTCCACCTGACATCGTTCTCAACATGAAAGCGCTTCTCAAGCTGGGCCCTCGGAAACCCAGCGATCTGTATTCCACACCCCACCACCACTCGGTGGCGACCCTTCCGACCCCAACCACCCTGACATTCCCAATGGTGGGTCTGATGGTGGGGGCAGCAGCAATGGGGGTATCCCCGAAGATCTGGCTGAGCCACCCAAAGACCCCCTCCTTGCCCTGACTAGGGCTATTCACGTGCTCGCCCATTCAAGCCAGCACTCCAGAGACTCGACTCTGAAAACCAAGGTCCGGGAGCCCAACACCTTCAATGGCTCCGACCCGAAGAAACTCCATGAGTTCCTGGTACAATGTGAGCTCAACTTCCAAGACTGTCCAAAGGCCTTTCGAACCAACCATGCCAAGGTGACCTTCGCCCAATCCTATCTCAAGGGCATGGCACTTGCCTGGTTCAAGCCCGACCTCCTCAACCCTGATGACTACCTCGACCGTCCACTATGGATGGACAACTATCATGAGTTCCTTCATGAGTTAACCACCAATTTCGGCCCACATGATGCGGTGGCCAATGCGGTACAAAACCTCGAAAACCTCTCAATGAAGGACACCTCTCACATTACCAAGTACATCGTGGAGTTCAATCGTTGGGCTTCACAGGTCAAGGACTACAGCGAGGGTGCCGTCCATAATTGCTTCTACACTGGCCTCCCCGACTGCATCAAAGACGAAATCGCCCATGTCAGCAAGCCCACCACCCTCTCTGGTTTGTGCGATCTCACCCAAACCATCAATGCTTGGTATTGGGAACGCAAGGCCGAAGTATCCCACTCCGCCAAGTCCTCCACTGAAAAGTCATCCATGGGGAAACCCTCGGATGATAAGAAATCTTCATCTGCATCCTCTTCCGCTCCATGCTCCAACAATAAAGGCAAGTCCAAGCAGAAGGACGGTCAGAGGTTGGAAGCGCCTAAGTCCGACATCACGCACCTCCTTGGCAAGGACAGCAAGCTCAATGCTGCCGAATGGCAGCACCACCTCAAAAATAACCTCTGTCTCTTCTGTGGTGAGGCCGGCCACTCTGCCAAGGACTGCCTGAAGTCCACCTCCCATGCCATGAAAGCTCACGCTGCCATGGCCGCTGCTCCTCCTACTCTGCCCATGGAGAAGGAAGAGCCAAAAAATTAGTCCACTCCTCCAGGGAGCCCACACAGCCTGGAGGAAGAGTTGACCCTGACCGTGCACCTGCCATCCGACTCAATGTGTCTGCTCTTTCCGACCCCAACTCGCTTATGCCCTTCGTCTCCCTTCCAGACCTTCTGTTAGATAATGTCTCCATGTTAGTCGATTCTGGCTCTTCTCATTGTTTCATAGACCCATCCTTAGTTAAAAAATATTCTGTACCTACAAAGCCTGTTGCTCTGCCCATTCCACTTCGCCTGTTTGATGGTAGCACAAATGCTGTAATCTTGCAGGAAGTAGATCTTTCCATCTGTTTCTCTTCTGGCGATGTCACCTCTGTTCCCTTTTATGTAACTCTGTTGGATTCCTCATGCTCGCTGGTATTAGGACACAACTGGCTCACCCACTACAATCCATTGATTGATTGGGTACTGGGCCATATCTTGTTCTGACCACTGTCACAGGGAATGCCTATGCACCTGGCACCTCCATCACAGTCGACCGCTACTCCAGCACCAACACCGACACCCTCCACTCCGTCTCCGGACACTCCACCACCTTCACCGAAGGCCTCTGACTTGCCGTCTCCTCCACACATCTCCCTCATTGGGGCTGCCACCTACCTCCACGCTTGCACTCTCCCCGGCTCCATGCAGTTCAGTCTGCACTTGCACCCTGATGACATCTTGCTCCGTGCATCATCCGCTTCGCCTTCTCCTCCCAACCTTTCTTCGGTCCCCTCCGAATACCACAAGTTTGCCGATGTCTTTAGCAAAGCAAAAGTGACCGAGCTGCCTCCACACCATAGCTTCGACCTGAAGATCGACATCGAGGAGGGGGCCTCTCCACCCATTGGCACAATCTACTCCCTCTCCCCGCCCAAGCTCGAGGCTCTCCGCACCTTCATTGATGAGCACCTCAGCTACGGCTTCATCAAGCAGTCCACTTCCACCCACAGTGCACCTGTCCTCTTCATCAAGAAGAAGGATGGCTCCCTCCGCCTTTGTGTCGATTACCAAGGCCTCAACAAGATCATGAAAAAGGATCACTATCCGCTCCTGCTCATCTCTGATCTTCTAGATTTGCCGAGCCACACCAAAGTCTACAGTAAGATTGACCTCCACCATGCCTACCACCTCGTCCACATCACTGACAGCGATGAATGGAAGACCGCCTTCCATACCCACTACAGCTCCTACGAGTGGAGGGTGATGCCCTTCAGTCTTACTAATGCGCCGGCTGCCTTCCAGCGGTTCGTCAATAGCATCTTCACAGACATGCTTGATGTCTGCATTGTGGTCTACCTCGATGACATTCTTATTTATTCTCACGACCTGGAGTCGCACCGAAAACACATAAAAGAGGTACTCCGACGCCTCCGCTGTCACAGCCTATATGCCAAACCCAAAAAGTGCGAGTTCCACAGGGACTCTGTCAAGTACCTTGGCTACATCCTCTCCCCATCTGGACTGACAATGTCTGCTGACAAGGTTCAGTCCATCCGTGATTGGCCTGAACCCTGCAAGGTCAGGGATATTCAGTCATTTCTTGGGTTCACGAACTTCTATCATCGGTTCATCCAAAACTACTCCGAAATAGTCATTCCGCTCACCCACCTCACCCGAAAGAACACTCCCTGGAACTTTTCCGAGGAGTGCCGCTCCGCCTTCCTCTGCCTCAAAGGTGCCTTCACCTCCGCTCCTGTCCTCACTCACTGGGTTCCCGATGCGCTGATCACCGTCGAGACTGACACCTCCGACTATGCCATCGCTGGCATCCTCTCCATCACCTGCCCTGACAGTGAGCTCCGCCCAGTTGCATTTTACTCCCGCACCCTCACCGCTCTGGAACTCAACTATGACACCCATGACAAGGAACTGTTGGCCATCTATGAGGCCTTCCGCCACTGGCAACACTACCTCAAGGGCTCCGCTGCCCCTGTCGACGTGGTCACCGACCACAAAAATCTCAAGTATTTCTCCACATCTAAGGTTCTGACCCGTCGACAGGCTCACTGGTCCGAGTACCTCTCTCAGTTCAACCTCGCCATCCGCTTCCAGCCTGGCTGCTTGGGGGCCAAACCCGACATGCTCACCCACCAGTGGGACATCTACCCAAAAGGGGGGGATAGGGACTATGCACAAGTAAACCCACACAACCTTCATCCTATGTTCACCCAAGAACAGTTTGCGTCATCCCTCCGTACCACCCACCTCATGGCCCCTGTCCTATGAGCCGCTATGGTCTTCAATGTTGAGAAGCTTCGCTCCGACATCATCTCCGCCCTACCCACCGATCCGGCATCGGCTGCTCACCTGCCATCTCTGTCCGCTCCGAGATGGTCCGTCGACCCCAATGGCCTCCTCCGCCTTGATGGTCACATCTTCATCCCTGACATCGATGACCTTCGCCTCCGAGTACTTCAGTTTAAGCATGACCACCCCCTCGCTGGCCACTTTGGGCAGAACCACACCCTCGAGCTCATCCGCCATGACTACATATGGCCCAACCTCCGCACCGATGTCAAGAAGTATGTCAGTTCTTGCACCACCTGTGGTCGCAGCAAGGCTCAGCATCACCACCCATACAGCCTTCTGAGGCAACTCCCCATCCCCGAAAGGCCATGGAACTCCATCTCAATGGACTTCATTGAACATCTTCCCACCTCCAATGGCTACTCCGCCATCCTCATCATCGTGGACCAACTGTCCAAACAAGCAGTGTTCATCCTGACACACGACTCCATCACCTCCACTGACCTTGCCAAGCTCTTCCTCGCCCATGTCTTCTCCAAACATGGAGTACCTGCCCATGTCACCTTTGATCAAGGCCCCAAGTTCATGTCACACTTCTTCCGCTCTCTCGGTAAGGCCTTAGATATGCGCCTCCACTTCACCTCGGGTTACCACCCTGAGGGCAACAGCCAAACCAAGCGCATGAACCAGACACTCGAGCAGTACCTCCGCATCTACTGCAACTACCAGCAAGACAACTGGGCCGAACTACTCCCGCTGGCCAAGTTTGCATTTAACAATGCACCTAGTGCAACCACCAGAGTCTCACCCTTCTTCGCTAATAAGGGCTACCACCCCAACCTGTCGGTCACCGCCGACCAGGACTTCACCTCCACAAAAGCCTGAGACTACGTTATGGACCTCTCCACCCTCCACAACTTCCTCCACTCCGAAATGGCCGCAGTGCAGCAGCGCTACCAGGGCCCTGCTGATGCCAAGCGCCTACCTCTGCCCAAATTCAATGTCAGCAACCAAGCCTTTGTCAAGGCCAAGTACTTCCGCTCTACTTGGCCATCCATTAAACTCGCTGAAAAGTACTTGGGTCCCTTCGACATCATTGCCCAACCCGGTATGCATTTGATCACCTTAAAACTCCCTGACAGCATGTGTTCGGTACACCCAGTGTTCCACATATCACAGTTAGAACCTGCCTCGGTCAATCCTTTCCCTCACCGACACCAACCACCACCTCCGCCAGTTGACATCAATGGTGAACTGGAGTATGAAATATCAGAAATACTTGACTCGAAGATAGACCACCACTGCCGATGTTGGCTAAGCTACTATGTCCGCTGGGCTGGGTATGAAGGTACCAATGAAGAAACTTCGTGGCTGTTAGCCACTGAACTGGAAAATGCCACCGAACTCGTTGCCGCCTTCCATGACCGATACCCACACAAGCCAGGCCTGTATACACCCTTGACATGACCCCCCGATGGCACCGACTCCTTCCACTATGTCTCTGATCACTTTCCGACCTGTCCGAACTTTCCCCAATTGCTGTCAACAACCCACTGCTACTTGCCCACCTCATTTCGACCTTCCCCCGTACTCCTCCAAGTCCCTTCCAGTACTTACGTTTCACTTTTTCCAAAATGAACAAGTCTAAGTTTTTAGTTACTGTATGCTATTTACAAGGACAAGACACAACACAAAAAAAAAAAAAAAAAAAGTTTTCTCTACTACATCCTACTCTTGCATGTCCTCTTCACCCTCCACGTCCTTGTTACCTTCACTCCCACTCTCCTCTGGCTCTTCCGCTACCTCCAACTCACTCCATTCGATGCCTGACCGACTCCCCACAGCACCTGTCTCAACTCCGCCTGCGCCCGCCCCAACCCGACCTACTGGGGGCCATGGCGGGGTTGCCGTCACATGCCTCACGTAGGTCTGCACTGCGAGGGCTTGTAGCTCCATCGCCGCTGCCATCCACTCCATCGCCACCGCCTGTCTCCCTTGAACCATGAGCATCCGCTCGTTGTACAACCTCTCTGGCACCCCCTGACCCAACCCACCTGACTCCGACGCCTCCCTGACCAGGCACGAATGGGCCGCCTCGAATTGAGGTACCACTGGCACTGGTACCTCCTCTATTTCGTTGTCGTTGTCATCGTCTTCGTTGCCGGTCCGGCCCTTCTTCTTCCTGCTACCCCACGAACCTCCCGTCCCAGCACGCTTCCTGGACCCACCTGCTGTACCCTCATTGTCCTCTGTCATGGCCCAACTGCACTTCTTCTTTCTTTTCCTGCAGGGGCTGCATGACCGACCACCAGCCACCGCCTGCCACTTGCCTACCTCGCTTCGTTGTCAGCACCCATTGCATGGCGGCCTTGCCACGAATGTGGGGGGAGCCACCATCATCCCGATTCAGGCCCTGGTTGTCGTGCTGAACACTGGGGTCAGCTGGGGCCTGTGACGGTTGTCAGTCGGTCAGTCCTCAAAGGCAAGGACTACTTACCTGCCTGCTGACAAGGTCCAACTCTGGGCTCGCAACTCACCCACCCGACCCTTGTCCTTTGCAACACTCTGCTGTGTAGCCTCTGCCTCCGCAGCTGCCACCTGTCACGCTGCTTCTACCTTCTCGCACTCCTCACGCTCCTCATGATCCTGCTTTCTTGCTCCTCATGCTCTTGATGCTCCCTTTCCAAGCAGGCCTCCTCTGCCCTCTGCCGACGAGCCTCAGCCCGTCTCTCCTTCCGTACGGCCTCCTGCCTACCCTTTTCAGCCTCTTTGGCCTGCTCAGTTCCCTCTGAATCACTTGTGTGGACCTCGAGGTCCTCGTCAGGGACTTGAGCCCAGTCCCGGATGGGCATGTCGGCATCTTGTTGGCTTGTACTTTGTCACTGGCCGGACATGTTGAAAGAGTGAAGGAAAGATAGAGGAAAAAACTTTAATGGTCAAGAGACATCCTTTATGCAGTCCATTTGTTCTCTGACACAACCCCGTGTGGCAGTCATTTCCGCCTCATGGCCTGTAGCCAATTACAAAATCAAACCTCGTGTCGCTCTGGCCCCACTGCCTTATGGCCTTCAGGGGTTCAGGCCTTAAGGGGGGGATACTGTCATGACCGTGCTCCTGTTCTAACCCGACCCACGCCACCACCGACCATCCAGCCCTTGCCTGCTCCGCTCCACCCCCGTCCACTCACTCTAGCACTCATATGGCGCGTTCCCACCCCGTTCTCTGTCAGACCCTGTCAGACTCTGTCGGCACTACCACGTGACTAATGTCTCTCTGTCAGGTGACGTCCTCCCTCGACTTAGGGGTCACCTTCCTTTTGGGTCGACGTTCCGGTCCAGGCACAGCACAGCTGCCACACCACATGGGACAGTGCAGGGCCGCTGCTTCTTTAGGCTTTCGGCCTATTGCCTGATTGGCTGTCAGTGAGCACTCCAAAGCTACTCCATTCTGTACTATTCCTTTTAGGTACTTTCTCCTTATCCCATCCCTCACCTCCGCTGTCTGCACTTGTACTCTGACTGAAGTTTTCTGACATTTCTGCCCCTTGAAATTTTACTGTACTCCATATGTTAGTTCCGTCATTCTGATACTGAACTGCCTCAATGGTGTGCCTACTGTATATAAGCCTGCCACGTTCAGTGGTGTCTCTTCAGTACGAATATCAACTTAGTTCCCTCCTCTGCAGTCTTCGACCAGCCTCCTCCTCCATTGTTGGCTTATTACCGGCTCTTTTCTATCTCTGAAATCCGAGGGCTGGGCTCGTACAAGGGGGCAGCACATGAGCTGAACCCGATGCCCTCTCCCGAACTTCTGTCATGACCATCGACCACCCTTCGGCCATCATTGCTCCTCATTGGTATGCATCGGCCAGTCATTGGCCAACGTCAACCAACCTCCAGACACATCCCCCAGCCTCTGTGAGCATCGGAGATCGTCGGAGTAGGACCAAACTTGACAACAACTGTGGAGATGAAGGCCATATCAAAAACCAAGTACAGACCCCTACAGACCCTACAGACCCTACAGACTCTACAGACTCCACAGACCCACAGACACCACAGATCTAAACTTTGATTTGCCCATATCTCATCCAAAAATAGACATATTGATGAGATAATCATACTGACATGATCATGACATCATACACTACAACTTTCATTATGGCATCATAACTGTACAGCCACTTTTGTATTTTTGCAAACTGGGACTCCACAAGAACTTTGTGAATATCTCACCCAAAAAAGGAGATATTACTAAGGTAAAAATATTCCCATGGTCCTGTGATCATAGGCTACAACTATCTTTTTGGCGGAGTTTGAATCTGAGTTTGAAATTTATAGAGGTGTGCCACACAACCCACACAGCTGGCTTTGAAAGTTGCTGAGGTAAGCAGAAATGGATACTTAAACCCAGCTCACTCCCACACCACATCTCTTTCCACTACCACCACCATCCCTCTTCCTCACCATCATCTTTGTCATTGTCCCTCCCTCACCAACCTCCTTTGCTACCACCACCCTTATGGTGGGTACCCTCTCCCTACTAATAGTAATAAGTGACCACTTAGTATAGATAGATATGTATATCCTTGTACCTTGACATGTAATTTAGGTAGCTTATGATAATATGATTCAATTATTGGTCAACTACAACATATGTGAGTGGTGAGAATCTGTAGTACTGAAACAATCTGGGGTAGGTCTGTACAGATCTGTACAGACCTGTATAGAGGGGGGGGGGGTTTTGCTGATGCATTTAGCACTTTTATGTGCTCACTTTCAAGTGGCTTTCCTGCCCTCAAACTTGGCTGCTTGTCCAGCTCACTCTGTGCTGCATGCAAGTCACTTGGCACTTCAGGTATGTATTCTTCGACCTCAACACTTTGTGATGGAGTCTGCTGGGCTGCTCCTACTGCAGCCTCAGCTTTGCCTTTGCCTCTTGCCTCTGTAAGTTCATCCTTGAGCATCTCCTCATTAGGCAGCTCCACTGACAACTTGCTAGGCTTTGCACACAATTCCCACATCTCGTCATCACTTGATGCCTCAATAGGCTTCTTGTTAGGTATGGATATTGGAGTGGGGTCTCAAAATTTAGTTGCTAGGTAGTTGAACATTTCATGTGATGTCCTTCACTTTTGAGCCTTGAGTATGAGTGAGACTGGAACTGTCTGAAAGAACCACATTTTCAGTACAGCATCTTTACCCTCCCATCATAGACTGTCATCATCTGGTTCCTGGCCTGAGAGAATACCCAGATAGCCCTTTGTGGCTGCTAGTTTGAGTAAGCTCACCTGGAAATCCTTCCAATTCCTTCCATTGAGTGTGAGTGTTGGCACACTTGAATTGGCCATTTTGTATCTCCAGATTCTGCTGCTAGGCAGGGCTCATAACCTGATAAAATCTTTAGATATCTGTAGAATACTTACATAGTAGTCACTTTATATTAGTAGCAAGTGTTATGCCAACATGCACAAAAGTCCTAATAAAGGACAAGTGTGACAAGGCTATAATAAGTCATACCTTGGGATGTAATGACTTTAGGTCCCCTTGGTTGCTTACACTCGTATTGCCAAAGAATGGTGATAAATGTAGTGAATTGCAAGGTAGCAAAAAGATACTGTACATGGGCAAGTAGGTAGGGTTTATATACATAGTCTACAGTCATCACAGCTATGAGCCCAGTAAGTATTGACAAGACAAAGAAACACTGATGAGTCTGGGAAGTACTGACAAGTACTGGAAGTACCAAGTACAGGAAAGGAAACAATGTGCAGTAATGCACAGCTATAGTACAGCAACCAACATAAGACATGGGATAGACTGACCAACAGCAACAAGACTGAGGTGAGACACAGGATACCTGATGAGCTACAGGTTAGGCTGAGCTCAGGTAGACAGGGGTTCAGGGTTAGGCCTGAATACCGGTAACTTGTTAGGTTACCACAGCATCTGGCCATCAGGAGATGTTCCAGATATTACATGGGAGGCAGCAAGGGCTGAGACAATGATGATGGCAACAATGATGACAGAAAGGGAGGCATAGGCATGGAGTAAGGGCAGGATGCGCTTGGAAGGGGAATGGAGCAGTCCATTTTGTAACAGCAAGGCTACTGTACCTGTAGAATACTTAGTAGTCACTAAGTAGGAACTACAGTACTATGAAAAATGTAAGTGTGTGCTACTTGCTGTTATGCCGCGAGTTCCTCGTAATACCTAATAAAGGTATAGGAACTCGAAGCGGCAAAGACGAGGTTTTGTCGTGGTATTTGCATTGTAGTAACAAGGCGTTATGGCGACGAAACCGAGTACCTTGGTGCGTGGAGACTTTGAGCACCCTTGGACGTCGTCACTATTATTCCCAAAGAATGGAGATAAATGAGACGTTTTGCAAGGTAGCGAAAAGCTAAGGAAAGACAGTGGTATCGTAGGGTCTCTATATATACCGCTAGTCTAGTGGGCTTAAGGCCCTACAGAAACAATGTCCGAGGCCCATTACAAGTGGGCATACTACCATAACGGATCAAGTAGCCAATGGGAGCGAGTACACGAAGTGGGCTCGCTACTAGAATGTCAACAATGCGCAGCTATGCGCAACTATAGTACAACCGGTCAGAGGCAACGATGAGTCAGCAAAGGAAACGGAGTCTCGAGTACAGAAGTTAAATGTGGACCCGTTGAGGAGTACACAGCACGTTAAAAGGAGGTAACGGGGTTATGCCCGTTAGAGGAGAGACGGCGTAATCGGTCAGGGACCGATTACCACAGGTACAGGCCGGAAGGCCGGTTCTTGAGTATAACGCGCATCCCAATAAGGAATGCGATGACGGAGCAGCCGATGACGATAAGTGTAGCAGGACTGAAGGCGCGTAGCCAGAGCTCTAACCCGGAAACGGAAGGCACCGGGTCGAGGCGTAACATTACCCCCCCCTCAAGGGCAGCGAGCTCCTGGTCGACGAGTTCGGAGGGTACGCAGCGAGGTCGAACGACGACTGGAGGCGGTCGCGATGGGAGGCGAGGGACCAGGAGAAGACGGCTGGGTGACGGGAGGAGCGAAAGGGTAGACAGCGGCCGCATGTTGAGGATCCATCCAGCGAGAACCTGACCCATGGCCACAGGACCAATGACCTATGTAGCCACAATCGTAGCAGGCGTAGACGTGAAGAGGATGGGCGGATGGGACCTGAATGCGACCACCAAGGTAGAAGCGCAATTTATCCTCGAGTTCCAAGACGATAAATGGGGCGGCGGGGAAGGAGCTCAGCGTGTGAATTGCGTTATATGGCTTCTGATCGGCGATTCCCCAAGCGCTTTCACACGACTTGTCGAGGAAAGCCTCCCAATCGAAGACAGTGGCGCCGGTAGTAGAGTAATGCGTCAGGACGGCGGCAGCTTGTTGGAAGACCCTGCTCTTCGTTCGTTCCTCCGATTCCGAGGTTGGAGGAGGCGTCTCGACCTTAACAGAAGGGACGGATAGCCTTGTAGGGTCAACCTCGACAGCCGCTCGGTCTCCTGAGGAGTTAGGGGCGGTCCACAGCGATGTCTGGAAAGAACCCCACTCAGGGGGCGGTGTTGAGTGTACTTTATGAAATCCCGATCCTCCTGTCTCTGCAGCAGAAGCCACCTGGCATAAGACATCCAGACCGGTTCTTCCGGGTCTATCAGCCGTTGCACGGCGAAAGGAATTAGCGACCAACGGCCCTAGATCTTGATGTAAGATCTGGACGATGTCGTGTTGAACCTCTCCCATCGCGGAGATTGCCGCGCAGAGGGTACTTTCAAGGAAGGTGGCATTGCCGGTGGAGTTGGGAGTCTTAAGGGTGACGTCGAGGAACTTAGGGACATATGAAGCCACTACATCTGATCCTCGGAAGATCTGACACAGCAGCCGTAGACGTTGCTCCTGTTCTCGTGTGACCCCGACAAGTGGGTCCCCTGGGTTGTATTTCGTAAGCAACCAACAGTAGTCGAAGAACTGTGCTGTCGTGGGTTCCATGACGACGCCCTGATCTGGCCGTTCGGAATCAACGGAAGATCCAGGACCCTCCGATAAGTGCTGGCGTGGTACGGTTCCGGCGACGGGTAAAGCGGGTAACGGTCGGGAAGGGTCGGCTTGGACAGTGAAAGGTTCATTGTCGTAGGGCGCGGCTGAGAGTCGATCAATGAGGGGGACGGTCGGCATTGGCGTAGGGGGTCTGTAACGGGCCTTGCCCTTACCGGGCTTCGTTCGACGTATCGTGAGCCCCCCGAGAGGACGGAAGTCGGAGGTGTTAGAAACGGGTTCACATGATGTGGAAGTCTCGTTGTCTGTGGACGGCGGAGCTCCGGAGAGCGGGCGGCTAAGTAATTCACGTGGGAGGGGAAATGAACCGGAGGGGGAGTGCGCAGTAGAGGGCAAGGAGACCTCCATGTAGTCGTCTGCGAGGCAGGAGGCGAGCGTAGACTCATCATAGTCAAAGTAGTCGGATCCGGGGTTTTCAGTATTTACGGAGTGGGGGCTTGCCATTTAATTGAGGCGGCGAGCGAGTTTGTACTGTTCGAGCACCTCTTCGGCGTGCTCTTTTATATTTTCCTCTGGCTCCCACGTGTTAGAGGAATGGGGGAAGCCGACCCACTTAACAAGGTACTCGCGTCCCTTTCTGCGCCCCTTGCTCCTGTGATTGAGTATCGTCTCCACTTCCCATTCCACTTCATCATCCACCAAATCCGGAAGAGGAGGCGGGGGTGTACTACCATACTCGGCAGTCTCGGTAAACAGGTGGACCCGGGACATGTGGAACACCGGGTGTACTTTCCAAGTGGGCGGCAGACCCAATCAAACAGCCACGGGCGAAATTACCTCTGTGACAGGGAAGGGCCCGAGGCGTCTTGGTTCTATTTTTGAGGACTGACCCTGGGTACGTAAGTTGCCAGAGTCTAACCATACTTGGTCACCCTTCTTTGGTTCGACATACGCCCCCTTTGATCTAGATTTCATTATGTCCTGTGCCCGTTTGTGGCTCAGTTGGGCTATGTCGTGATTGATTGCTAAGGACTGGAGCCTGTCGTCCACTGATGGCGCAGCAGTGGGGCGTACCGTTGGATATGGAGAGGGGTTGTAGCCATATAGCAACGAAAACGGGGTTTGTCCATGTACGGAGTGAACTCAGGAATTATGGGTGAACTCGGCATCAGGTAGTTTTCGCGCCCACAAGTTGGGAAGTTCTGCGCAGTAGCACCGTAAATACGTTTCGAGTTCTTGATTAACTCATTCGCTTTCGCCGTTCGTTTGAGGGTGATACACAGAAGAAAGCTTGGCCTTGATTCCCATCGACTTGTAGAGTTCCTTCGTAAATGCTGATGCGAACTGTGGACCGCAGTCAGAAATTACTGCCTCCGGGAGGCCATATCTCTGATAGACATATTGTTGGAAAAGGCGTGCTAGGCCTACGGAATCCACGGTTTTGTTGGTCAGTACGAACACCGCTGCCTTAGTAAGTCCTTGATCCACAACGGTTAGAACCGAGTCGTATCCTTCTGACTTGGGCAGGTCGGTGATGAAATCCATCGAGATCTGTTGGAAGGGGAGTGGATTTTTGGGCGTATCATTGGGAGTAACGGGCGGTGTATTCGGATGGGTGACGACCTTGTTTGCTTGGCATATCAGGCAGCCCTTAACGTAGTCGCGGATCGATTTCCACATTCCGGGCCACCAGACTTCCTTATTCATTTTCTTCGACATTGCCTTTACTCCGGGATGTCTGGCCGAGGGATGGTCGTGGTAGTCGTTTAAGCACTGCTTTCTTGTTTTCGGGGGTACGTAAAGCCGTTGTTTGTATCGCTTCGTTCCATCTGGTACCTTCTGTATTTTGGGATTTTCTTCTGAGAGCATATCGTCCTTTGGTGTTTCGCTCGTGGCGCGTTCATATACCTCTCGAGATATTACGTAAATCCCTTTTTGATGGCGATCAACCTTTTTCTCGTCCGTCGTGCGGCGTCGATCTGAGGTCATGGTGGCATTAGCGACCTGTTCGGTCTGAACGGTTGCGGAAGACTTGGAATTTACCCCCCCCTCAAGCCACATGGCCTCGGGGAGTGCCGCAGCGGTGACAGCCGGTTCCTCTCCATAGTCGGGTCGTCGGGACAGGGCGTCAGGGGCGCCCATCAGTTTGCCGGGTGTGTGCGAGAAGAGGATAGGGTATCCCTGTAACGTGTCAAGCCATCTTGCCTGTCGCAGGGTAAGCTTCTGAGGATGTCGCCAGTATGTTAGATTTTTGTGGTCCGTAAAAACCACCGTTGGTGTCGTAGGCGATATCAGATAGTGTCGAAAAGTGTCCAACGCCCGGATAATGGCAAGCATTTCGAGGTCGAAGACCTGGTACCGCTGTTCGGCACCTTTTAACAACTCGGATAGGAAATGGCACGGATGCCATTCATTATCAGATCCCTTTTGTGCTAAAACCGCGCCAGTCCCGACTTTAGAAGTGTCGGTAAATAGGGCGAAAGGCTTGCGGTGATCCGGGATCTGCAACACCGGTGCCGAGCATAGTAAGGTCTTGATTTTGACAAAAGTGTCACTTTCATCTTTACCCCATCGCCATCGAACTTCCTTCTTGGACAGGTTATGTAGCGGTCTTGCCAGTTGCGAAAAGGACAGGATGAACCTTCGATAGAAATTACAAAAACCTAAAAAGGACCTTACATCCCGTAAGTTGTGGGGAGTCGGCCAACTTTCGACGGCATCCGTTTTAATCGACACGGTTTGGACGTTCCCTCTTGAGATTTTCATCCCTAGGAACTCGATTTCTTCCTTTTCGAAGACACACTTGGAGATTTTGAGACGTAGTCGTTCCTTTTGACATATCGCGAGGAACTCCCGGACATATTTGCGTAACTCCGGGATGGTCTTGGCGTGGACTACGACGTCATCCATATAACCGCATTGTTGCCGCTTGTGAAGCTGATCAGCGAACGTAGTGTCCATAAACCTCTGGAAGGTCGGTGGTGAGTTACACTGTCCAAAGAACATTACCATCGGTTCAAACAAGCCTCGGGGTGTCAAGAAGGTGGCTTTCCACTGGTCTTCCGGCTTCACCCTTACGTTGGTAAAGCCCCATCGTACGTCGAACTTGGCGAAATATTTGGACTCGCATAGTTCGTCTACCATTTGCGGGATGTTCGGTAGGGGGTAGGAGTCGTGGATTGTATGGGAGTTCAGGTATCGGTAGTCTTGTACCAATCGTTTTGTGCCGTCCTTTTTAGCTACGAAAAACACCGGCGCCGAAACAGGGGAATCCGACGGTACAATTTTTCCGCATTGTAAGTTCTTGTCGATGAACTCGTCGAGGGTTTTTCGTTCATCAGGCGACATCGGATATAGAGTCGCCTTCTTCATGAGCGTTTTGTTATCTTTCCGAAAATCCTCCTTTGTTTTTATTTCGTGGTCTAACCGCTTACGGAAGTGGGGTAGCGGGATATCAGTTTCGGAAAAGACTTCGGCAAACTCGGCATACTCCGGAGGAAGGTCCGGAATTTCGTGGGGTCCGGTGTTTACCTCGAGCTGGGTTGAGATCATGGTGCGATTTACAGAGGCGACCTTGTCCTCATGTTTATCGTCTTTCTTCTTCGGCGGTTGCTCTTCTGGGGAACCTCCCCAACTAACCACCCAATGCATCCACCAGTTTACGACTGGCATCTCTTTCCTGAGCCACAGCATTCCTAAAATTAGGTGGTCCTTCTCCATGGGACCTACGTAACAGAGTATTTGAAACTCGTGTACCGGTTTGACGATGTTTCGACATTTCAGGAAGACCTTCTTTTTGACGGTATACTGTACGTGTCCGTCGAAGGCGGTGATGTCCCACGTTTTCTTGACTGGATAGGTTCGTAACTTTAACTTGGCGACCAGCCGGGCTCCTATGAGATTTACCTTGGCGCCACTGTCGATTGTGGCGGGTATCCTCGTTTTGTCGTAGTTGAGAAGCTCCAGAGTTCCATAGATAGATCGGGCGCACATTTCAGATTCGTTTGCGATGCTATTACAGGAAACTCGGGCACTCAAAACATCTTTAGAGCTAGGCGAACTGTATGAGGAAAATTCAGAACGCCCCTTTAAAAACCCTTTTCGTTGGAGGTCTTTGGTCTTTCTTCGACCTCGTTATCCTCTTCCACGTCTATCTCCTTAACACTCTTCTTCCTAGGTTTCGGACAATCCTTGCTGAAATGTCCTTCTTCGGCACAGTTGTAACACCGTACTAGTCGGACAGAAGTTCTTCTGCCCTTACCTCCTGGACGTCGTTTATCCACGTCCATGGCGCTAGGATCTTTCGAGGGTCGGGACGGGAAATGATACCACGAGTGGGCTTCACTTGCTTTCCTTCTATCGAGCGTTCGTTTTTGCTCGATCTTGCTAACGGCTTGTCCGGCATAGGCGATCCATTCGGAAACCATAGTAGGTTCTTTGTGATCTAGAACCCAATCTCGTATTTCCTTTTTCAAACCTTGTCCGAAGAAGATAGAACCGTTGAAGTTGTCGTCGTTATACCCGGTTCGGTTGAAAACGGAAAGGAACCGCGAGACATAGGTTTCGAAGGGGTCGGTTCCTTGTGACAGTGTTACGAGTTCGATCTGGGCCTTGTGTTCCAGATTTCCGGAAACGAACATTCCGCGAAGCTTGGCTTCAAATTGTTCCCAGTTGTCTCTGTAAAACATCCATCTGCTTTGGTCCTGTTCATTGATATACACCTCAGCGAAAGCTGCGGCGGAGCCCTCAGTCATGAAGGAGAGCGTTAACCCGATTCGAAGGTGATCGGAAGAATACACGTGCTGATTAATTTGGAAATAGCCTTTAACCTGTGTGATCCAGGTAAAGAAGAGGTCGTGATTGCCGTTATAGACACGGGGTTTGTTGAGGTTAAACTCCCGACCTCCATTAGGTTTTTTGGCTTTTTCCTTCAAGGTTGTGGCAGCGAACCTGGCACGAATTTCTTCGATCTCGGTGGCAGTTGGTTCTCGATTAAAAAGCGGGGTTGGAACAGAAGAGGGCTTCACGGCTTCCTGCCCAGATCCAGATCCAATATTTAGGCTTTCGGTTGCGTGAGACATGACGTGTATAAGATTTTCTTCGTCAACGTCAGGAACGTGGGTATCTCCGACGACGGATCCTAGATCTGATTTGTCGTCGAAGGTCAGGGGTTCGTTGTCGGTTTCTGACTCCGGGTCGTTTTCTCGGTAAGCTCCCAGGAGGGCTGGGTTGCGAAGGGAGGACGGTGGAGTAAGAGATCGAGGTTGGTCAGGGTACCGTCGTTCAAATTCACTTCCGGTGGGTTTACGGGAAGAGTATTTGCGAGGTATAGGTTGTGGGGCGGCGCATCGTTTTCCCTTGCTTAAAGACCAGAAACCTGACTCGGGAGGAGGCGGTGGTGGTGGTCTTGACGACACCGTGGGCAAGCGATACGGTGTTGTGGAAAAGGTAGAGGGATGGTTTGACACGTCTTGATAAGGCTAGGGTTCTTCAGGCTAAAAGAATAGCCAGACCATTGAGAGACATTAGTTTAGTGATAGCAGGCGTCGTGTCCGAAGGAACGGTCACAGCTGCGATTTGAGCTTTTCGCTTTTGTTATGCCGCGAGTTCCTCGTAATACCTAATAAAGGTATAGGAACTCGAAGCGGCAAAGACGAGGTTTTGTCATGGTATTTGCGTTGTAGTAACAAGGCGTTATGGCGACGAAACCGAGTACCTTGGTGTGTGGAGACTTTGAGCACCCTTGGACATCGTCACTATTATTCCCAAAGAATGGAGATAAATGAGACGTTTTGCAAGGTAGCGAAAAGCTAAGGAAAGACAGCGGTATCGTAGGGTCTCTATATATACCGCTAGTCTAGTGGGCTTAAGGCCCTACAGAAACAATGTCCGAGGCCCATTACAAGTGGGCATACTACCGTAACGGATCAAGTAGCCAATGGGAGCGAGTACACAAAGTGGGCTCGCTACTAGAATGTCAACAATGCGCAGCTATGCGCAACTATAGTACAACCGGTCAGAGGCAACGATGAGTCAGCAAAGGAAACGGAGTCTCGAGTACAGAAGTTAAATGTGGACCCATTGAGGAGTACACAGCACGTTAAAAGGAGGTAACGGGGTTACGCCCATTAGAGGAGAGACGGCGTAATCGGTCAGGGACCGATTACCACAGGTACAGGCCGGAAGGCCAGTTCTTGAGTATAACGCGCATCCCGATAAGGAATGCGATGACGGAGCAGCCGATGACGATAAGTGTAGCGGGACCGAAGGCGCGTAGCCAGAGCTCTAACCCGGAAACGGAAGGCACTGGGTCGAGGCGTAACACTTGCTTATGCAATCTGGTGGCTATGCTACAGCACACCAGTTGTTTACTCCAACAGTAACAAGGATGACTGGAGCTAAGTAGTATAACCTCTAGTTATCATGCCACCTCTTTCTAGTTAATTTTCATGGTACTTGTTTCATGTCTAGTTATGCACCCCTTGCCTTTCTTGCAATTATTGAACTGCTGCCTGTGGATATCATGAGTTAAAAACACTTTCATTACTACCACTCAATGAGCTACTGATGTACCTGTACTGTGGTACTACGACATGACAAATTACCATACTACTGTACTACCAACATCCCATACTATTGGCATACTGATGTACCATACTACCGACACACCATACTACCAACATACCATACTCCAGTTGTGGACAAGCAAACTCGACAATTTCTGTACAGCTGGCCCAAAATTTTTTGGTGAAAACCTGAGACCAGATTTGAATTCGGACAGCTGAGATACATCAAAAAACAGCCTTCTTATATTTTTCCTGCATTTTTTTGGGGTGGCCAAATTTTTGGACCCAAAAAATGACATGATGAGTAGTCTACGCACTGCTAATGACCACTTCAATTGACATCATGGCTGACTGAGAGACCTGACGATGTTGTTTTTGTTTCTTGACAGCCCATTCCACCACTTTCCCAGTGAGTCCCAAGCGATAGGCACTCATGAACTGCCATGACTGATTGATGAACCAACAGATAACCTCAGTTGGGCACACATCAAGCTGCTCTCTCGCACACCACTTTGCCTCTTCAAATGTGGTCTTGAAAACTTCATGGTAGCAGTACTTACACCACCCCCAATACTGTAGCATATATTAGACATGTGATAGATTTGAAATAAATGACATACCATTTCAATCGGATTCAGTTCACAATGGAACTTTGGAAGGAAGACACATTCATGACCTGCCTCTTTGATGATGGTCTCAAGCATTGACAATTGGTTGGTAAAATCATCTTGCTTGCTGAGGAGTCATGCCATACAACAATCAGTATTTTCCCATGGACAGAGAGGTGCACACTTGGCACGCATTCCCTGAACATTAAAGCCCCATTCTTCCAAGACTTGTTGGAGTCCTTTGGGTTGGCCATCGGGTAAGGACATCTTCTGGATTTTTCCATGGTGTTCAGCAGCCAGATTGGACTGCGGAATGACCATGTCATGCTGCTTGCACTGCTTCCCCCCATTGGACTTGTTCATCTCGAATGCTTTCAATGTATCTGGTGGCAGCAATGCATGAGCAGAAGACTGATCAAAAATGAATAAGGAAATGGCATCTGGGTGTGCAGTGTCGAAAATCTGAATGGCATGTTTCACTTGTTTTAGCAGCTGCCTGGTGTCCCACCAAGCATCACCATTGGCACCTGGGTAAATTATTTTCCTTGCTTCTTCAATAGTTTCCCCTTGCTCATTGTGAAGGGCTAAGTGTCCATCTTCTGAGTTGATGAACTTGGAAACATGAATGATTCGACCCCTCCCTTTCTTCTGCAATATTTTCTGCCCAGGTAAGAGACTAAAATTGTTGCAATTGTCAGGATGCATGTGGCTCTGAGTTGACGACATGACTCACTAAACATGTGTCTTGAAATCACTTGCGTGGAAGCAGCATTCATCATGAAAGTTTGCTATCACTTTCTTCTGCCCAGCTGCCAAGGTTGGTTCCATATGCTGCAGTTCTGGTCCTTCAAAGTGGACCTTGCATGACTCAAATGTGGCCATCATAGGTAAGAAAACCTCCTGCTGATACTTCTTTACATCCTCACATTCATGACCATCCATATAGACTCCTTTCTTCAGCTTTGTCTTCTGCCATCCCAACTTCATTAACCATCATTGAGCAGTACATTCACACAGTGGTTGGGTAAGATTGATGTTCAGTGATGGAAAGATGGTATTATTGAGAGCATGTCAGAAGACCTTTGGAGTGATCTGACCTGCAGCCTGTGATGTCAACCAATGATGAGCAGCAAGCTGGATCCTCTCATCCTTGAGAGGACTCAAGGCATTCGTCTGACCACCTCACTTCTCAGTGGGGAGTTGCTTGAAGATCTGGTAGTGATGTGAGAGTGCCCTAACTTTTCATGCAAAGTAGACACCTTCCCCTTCATCCCACTGATGTGCAATCTCTAGGCTTGCTTTGATTTGCCCAATGCCTCACAACTGGAGGGTTGCAAAGTTGCGAATCAGGAGAAGCTGATTGATGTGTGAAAGGGGTAAAGTCTTTGCACCCTTTGCAAGATCTTCTTTAATCTGATTCTGCAACTCATCCCAGCCCTGCACCTCAACCCCACCACGTTCCTGCTCCTCCAGCTCCTCCTCCCATGCATCCTCCATGCCCTGGATGAGGCTCACATCATATTCTGCCAGGTCAGCCTCTCTACTGTCTCCAGACATCCCTGTAGTATAGTTGCTGTCACTTTGGATTTGCAGCCCATCATTTGATGGGAAGAAGGGTTGTTCTGGAACTTCAACAGGAGGGTCTGGGGTGCATAATGGTGATGATGGAATGGGGGAAGCATCACTGGAAGGACTTGGACTTGGAGACTGGGGGATGTGGACAAACCCAAAGCTCATAAGTGATGTCTGATTCTGCAGGAGTTTTTGGAAATGTCATTTGGTGCAGGCTGACTTGCTGCCAATATCTGGGCCTTTCTTGTACTCCATAGGCCTCCCAGCAGACTTCCTTTTCTGTCTGGCTCTGCTTGCAGGTAGCCATGTTTCATCTGAAGGGTTATCTCCAGTCCTAATTGCAAGATTGATGAGACATGTGTAGGTTTCATTGTCACTGATGTCAGGAAACTGGAAATTGACATCCTGGGCACTTGGCTCCAAGTCATTGTCTGATTCTTTGTCCACAATGAGTTTCAGACTGTCAATGACCAAAGGAGGCTGCCAATCATCCTCACTGTCACCTGTGGAGCAGGTTTCTGGACTGGGGTTATGAGACCATGTCCTTGCCCTTTTGATTTGCTTCTCATAGCTAGAACTAGAGTCAGATTCAGATGAAGAACCATTGGTAGGTGTTGCAGTCTGCAGCACAGGAGACTCCTGATTGCACAGGCCAGCTGTATTCCATACTGTGGGGTGTTTTCGTGGTCAGCCGCAAGGCATACTTGCAAAGTGAGTTCAGTTCCCACAATGACTTGAGCAAGTCCAAACTATTTTTTCTTACTCCTGACTAGTGCACTTTCCAATGTTCTGGAGCCGACATCATACTTAAAATGGAGAGTACTGCCTTTCTGATTTTTTTGGAATTTTTAGGACTGTTTTTTCAGGGGTGGCCAAATTTTGAGGGTCAAAATTTGAAATTTTGTCAGGGTGAAAATCGGCTCGTGTGGATATTATGATTAGGTTCTAAGTATGCTGTGTATACAGTTTTTAACCCGTCAGAAAGTAGTAGGCTATTGGTAAAATTCAAACATTTATTTTGTCGAGTTTGCCTGTCCGCAACTGTACCGACACACCGCACTACCGACGTACCGCAGTGTCCGGTGTCCGCATTACGAACGAGTCGCCATACCGCCGAAAAAGTTCCGTTTTCGGCCGTGCGGAAGCGCGATTGTCCGGCTTTCCATAGATGTACGCCACATCACGCACGGCGAGAAGAGTGGAAGTTGCAGCCTGAAACCCGAAGAAAGGCTACGTAGATTACATTCTTTCGACACTACTAGAATCATACGTATCGTTACACTTTCTCGCATTACACACAAATGTCTACTTGCTCCTCGAGATCGCCTGTCTGTAGAAATGTGACATAAACGCTTCTGTGTGCGTCATCGTGAGCGTGAAGATAGGGTGGGTCGCGTTCTGGAAAGAGTTTTGCTATGACCACCGCGCTAACTTTCGGGACCAACTTATACGCACCACCCTGTTCGCCGAGCCGCCCAAGACGTGAGATCCACCCTCCTCTTCAGCCCAGGAGAGAACCTCCAAGAAGGACGTCTTGCGTAACTCCTCATTTGCATAACCTTGCAGGCGATTCAGTGGTAGGTATTGTACGACCAACAGATCAACGAACCTGAGGGCGATCGCCACTGTGCAGCAACGTGTGCTCGACGTGCTGGCGAAAGATACACGTTATGCTGAGCTGCCGAAAGACCGACGAGACAATACAAGGTGTGGTAAGAGTCTGCAGGCCTGGAAAAAATTGTCAGCCCTCGTAATCTCAGTATCGGTCAGGCGTACTTGGGAGGTTTGTCCCTCAAACCTCCAGATGGGTGTTGCCCAGCACATAGAATGTATCCCTGCAACCAGGATTTGCTCCACACCGACTCTGCATTGGGTGTGGGGTCACTAATAATGCAGTGCCCAGACCGATATCGGTCTTACCATCGACGTCGTCCCATTCGCCCTCGTCTTGCGCTTCAGCGGCCCGCTCGACGTCCCGGCCATAACCGCCACCTATTCCCTGGGATGCAAGGAGGGCGAAGCAACCACCGACCCACCACGAGTAACAACCATCTACCAGCTTGTTCGTGCGACCTCGAAATCCACCAAGTTCGATTTCGTTTCCTTGCAAGAGCACGAGCCACCGCATTAGTTTGCTATAATCGACAAATGGTTGTGGTTCCGATCGTCCATGCAGTTTTAGGTATGGTTGGAGCATTATCCATGAGGCGAGCGCGCAGAACGTGTATCCGCCGTGCGCTTCACCTAGAGGTGGGCGAATAGCATCGAGTAGTATCGTTGACTCGTCTGCCTCGGCACTGAAGTACGGTTGTGATGCACAGGAGAATCCACCTTCATAGGTTTGACAGGATGCTACGAATGCTGGCGTGCCGTCCAGAAGATCTGGAGTTAGTATGTCCAGGAGATGAGCTACTACGAGCAGACAGTATATCCCTCTAACATTCCACCCGTCAGATAGTGGTGAGTCACCTTAGTAGCGTACGCACCGGACATCGACCTCAGCATCATGGGAGACGAGAAAGGATCCATCCGGTTGCTTCAGGGACATGAAGAACTCGTACATCTTCTCCCTAAGTAGGTTATCGCCCTCGATCCAAGGCATAAGCAACGTCAAAGAGTCACCTATCGATCTGATCCCAGCCGCCTCTTGGTCCTGGTCTTCCAACGATGGCGAGTGCACAGACCGCCGCGTAGGTCGGTAGTAGATGTGCTTGTTGACCAGGACCACCGCCAAAACCGCCATCGGGGTGTTGCCATGTCATGATAGTGTCGATGGCCCTACAAATAGACGACCCTTAGGACGCAATTCGAACGCGTCGACAAAGATGAGCCCGCACTTCTGCTTGTTGTCAGGATCCAAAGCAACCCCTAATACACTAAAGCCCTGTAAAGTCCAGAAGAGGAGCCAAGGCTGGCTGGCATCTTGACTGATGTAACGCGATGGGAATCCTTGCACGAGGTTCTTGACGAGAAACTCAAGATGCTGATTCCTTTGCAGCGGGGGAGGAGACTCTGGGTTCGTAGGTAGATGCTTGCAAAGAATTAATTCTATCTCTAACTGTAACTCGGAAGTATCGGTGACGTAGTGGTCGTCTGGCGACCGTCGTGGGTGGGACATGTGAGCCAGCCTGGTGGATTGGCGACAAGTGAGGGGGTTGTGTGAAACATTCGGCCAATCTTTTTATTGTCTCGGAACAACGGCTTTACTGCTGTTCATTACAAATGTAGCACGTAGAGAGACAGGCAAGTGCAATACTGTAAGTGATGTCATTAGGTCAACGGTGGGGTTCCCACTTTCCTATGTATCCTCCATCAGACCATGAGAATGAGATCAGTCTCGAGCGTATGCGAACTTGCCCTTTTCCTAAATTCCACTAACGGATGTCCTCGTTTGCCATCCTTACACCACTTCTCCCCGTGAATCCGTCCGCTCGGACATTTCTGCCCAACATACATAATCTTGCTCAGCCTACGAACGTGTCTCGGAACCACCGGTTATCCACGGTCTACCAAACAGCATCCCTCACCGCCAAAGATGACACGTACCGATCTGGACGTTTTATGACGAGTGGTGAAGTTGCCGCGATCTCTCACAAGTAATGCCCCGTGCCATCGAGCGTTTCCAGAAGTGGAACTCGAGTTCTGAACCTTGGGTGCACCAAAAAGGACCCCGACTCGTCCGAGACAATAAGCATCGATTGGATGAGGAAGTACTCCGGTGAAGCATCGAAAAATTCTTTTTTTGGCAGCATATTCCTCTGAGATACAGACGTTCAAGAGGGATATATCTTGGGCGGGAACATCTTATGCACGATCGAAGTAGAAGTTCTCTGTCTCTTTTCCAAGTCGCACCTCAGACTTCGTTTGAAGTACGTCAGTTCGGCATTGCAGAGTCACGCTCAAGCATCGTATGTCACTCGACCCTCTTCATGCAAATACTAATACATACACTAATAATACTAAGCGCATTGGATTCCGGTAATACATATATAAGAATCCCGCCTATTGACTGGCCATCGCAGAGGGGAAGGTTGCAACCCTCAACTGATTATGCACGAGTCCCGTGGTGGCCTTTCTGCCGTATCCCTAACCAGGCGAGTTCGGATCCGGAGATCTTCCACTTCCTCCTTCAACGCTCTCGTTCTCTCCCACTCTTCCCTTCTAACTTGAATCAAGGCAGGTAGCAGCGTGCTTATTTCTTCCCATGGATCCACCCCTTCGGACAACTCCACTAAAGTGTTCAAATCGAGAGAACGATGTTCGATAGTACCTCTGCCCGTCCACGTTATACCGAACTGTAGCCTGCACCATGGGGGAAAGAGGAGACTCAGAAATGCGGCAACGGCTTTGGGACTCTCGACCGTAGACGTTCCGACATTCAGAACCTGGAGAGCATGGAAAGGCTTGAAAGAGGTGCGCGCAGACGGCGCTTCAAAGCCGGTTGCATGCATGAACAGGCCTAGATAACGTAGCTTTGGACAGTGATTTGTAAAGGGAAGGAGGGCTTCGAGATCGAGTGTGGGTTTGCGAGTGAAAAGTGGCTCCGGATTGAGTTCCAAGGCTTCAAGCGACGGCAACCGCATTGCAAGCTCCTCGATTTCGTCCTGCGTTATTCTGAGTGGGTACTTATGCATCACTTCGAACCATGTTAAATTGGAAATGGAGAACAGGGGCTGGAGAGTGAAAAAAGAAAGTCGCTCGTCTTCGGTACACGGGATTTGATTTATCTCTTTGTTGAGTAGGATGACATGCAAACGAGAAAGGCATTTGCATTCTTGCGAGAGAGTCGAGAGAAACGACCGTACTTCTGCAGCACTGTGTTTCGCGTACGAGTTAACGTAGAGCGTGGTGATGTTGACGGGAGCGAATGGGTCTTGGAAAAACCTCTCCAAATCATCGATCCTAGCAGTCAGGTTGAGATCGTAGAGAGCGGGGAAGGCGCCATGTGTGAGGACCGGAGCAAAGCGTTCCACATTCTTTGGGTTACCAGGGCCCATTGCTAGATCGTGCTGGAACTCGATGACGCCAAGGTTTGGCATACGCGACAGTTCCTGGATCACTTCAGAGGTGAAATGAAACTCGGGAAGTACTATTTTCCTGAGGTAGTGCAAGTTCCGGACAACGAGTTGTATCTGGCCGAACAGCTGCATGTCGGGGTCTTTAATGTGCAGTTTCAGTGTATGGAGGTTAGGAGCTCGAGCACAAATGTCGGCCAGAAGAGGGCTGGGCTTCCCAGGTTCTGACCACATGGACACGGTGAGATACTTGAGCTGGCCATGCAAGAACAGGAGACAGCGTTGTAAGTCGCTCAAATCGTGACACGTCCACACCAGTTCCCGCAAGTTCGGGAGTATTTCGAAAGATGTTCTTGTCCTGGCTACTTCGTCAAGCACTACTTCCGCCTCGCCTTGTACGGAATCGGAATTGAAGCGCAGACACCGGACGCGACGCGCATATTTGTGGAACCTCGCCCAGTCTGACACCCCAGGGATATCTACGAATTCCTGTGCGATAGTCTAATTTCAGCAAGCGATAGTCTCCTCGGGGATACCAAGACTCACGTAGGTGCCATGCATGTTCATGAGAACGGGTTTGAGTATGGAGAACAGGTGAATCATATCGTCTACCTCCTTCCAGACGGCGTCCAGGGCTATATCTGACCAAAACCTGCAAACGCGTGCATTTGACACGTTCGACTCCTTGTCTAGAAAACTGAATATGAGGTGTAGCAGCTCCGGAATATAAAAGATGCGGCTGGCAACTGGTAACGACCGTGCAGGAGACACGAGCGCGTCGCCGGTAACCATGATGAGTGGGTTCTCTGTCGGACGATGCAAATTTAACAGTCGTCAACGACTCGGCGTGGCAGCGTCGGTGGAGCTCACATGAAACTCTTCTGGTGGACTATTATCGTGAAGTGTCGAAGTAGTCGCCAAGGCTTATTATTGTCAAGACTCAGCCACTCGGTCACCAGGTTTCCCACCGAGGCGGAGCTCATCGAGTCATTGTCTCGCTCGGGTACTATGTGTATATTGTCCAATGCTAGCGGGGTTTCGCTCGGCCTTGGTTCTGCCTTCCATGCAAAACGTGTTCACCTACTTTTACCTCCATCGCAAGGGCACGAAATCGACAGTGGCCGTCCAAACTACAAATACTTCATGCCCTACTACGTGACAGCCGCAATAACTGGGTCATCAGACATGCTACTCCTCGACAACTGTTTAGGTTTCCTCTCGCCCGCCAGGCGAGATTGCACAGCACACGATGAGAACACTGCGTTGGAGGATGTCGTTATGTACGCGCTATGAAGCAAGGTGGCATGAGGAGATCGTGAATTCAGCACTTACGGACTTGCATTTATCCTTTAGCAGCCAGGCGATCTCTCGCCTGCCTCATTCTGTGTCTCACGCATGGTCCTTCCTCCTGTGTTCACGTCAATGCCGACGGTGTGTGATGAGTCTCGTTGTTCGTTGCCTACTACGTGACAATCCTCTCATGGGGGAGGGCTTATCTGCTCAAGTTGGGTGCCTATCACGTGCTCGTCAACAGGGTGTGCCTGCCGTCCATTACCCCATCTCATAGCACTGCAAGTACTTATCAGGCGCGCTTCAACAGTCGCAAAAATAACCCAACTCAGGAATGGACAAGGTACGATTTTCGTAGATGTTGACGGGACTCGTGATAAGCAGCCCCTTAGCAAATTACCGCTGAGTTTCAAGTTTCTCCGCTCTCACTCGGCGTTGTCGTTCAAGACCGAACGTTTGCAGGCTCCTGTGAATAGGTTTCACGGACCTGCAAACTCTCTTGAGCCTCGCGGCAGGTGTTCAGGTACCGACCGCTATTTTTTTCAGTGTTTCCCTTCAAAACGGGTGTGGAGACATGTGAGTTTCCAAGAATAGCTAGCTGGAGCATGCGGTCACTCACGAGGAAGCACGCGGTATCATAACTACAATGATCACAGATAAAAGAAGCATTTCCCTCGATGGGCCGCCTTGCCCGGATCCTGCTCTCGTTCTGCAAAGATGGCATTCAAACCTGCTGCAATCCAAGGCCACGACTCTCGCGTCCCAATTCCTGAGAAGGACCTCCATCCTGACCACCCCATCCTTGCAGATGGGACGGAGCCCAACTTCGAGACGTACCTCTACTATGCTAAACAGCAGCGAGAGAAAGAAGCCGCAGAATCCAAATCGGACGACATGGAGCGAGGCTTCTGGGCTAACATCCTCTGGGGAAAGGGGGGCGACAAGCCAGCGCCCACCAACTTCGCAGACGAAAAGAAAGGAGATACTAGCGGATCGGTTTCCGACGGCGAATATCGGGCTGCCTCGAGCGCTTTGAGAACCGCTTCGTGGGGAAGTGTATTCTACCTCATCACCACAGGTTTGTGTAAATGTACTTCCATACGAGGATCTACGACTGATCCTCTACCAAGACATTCTCGGTCCATACACCAATCCATGGGCTTTCTCGCAGGTTGGCTATGGTCCAGGCGTGGCGTGCTTCATCGCATTTGCCATCATGGCTGCCTATGGCGGGCTGTTACTCTGGTACATGTTCATGAAACTGGACTCGGAGAGGCATCCCCTCAGGTCATTCGGTGACCTCGCCTACCGTATTTACGGTACTTGGTTCCGGCATGGTAGGCGGCATACATGTTCCGTCCTTTGGTGCTTGTCTCAATTGTGTATAGTATGCAACATCTTGCAGAGTCTGCAGCTTGTAATCAACGTCGGTCTGATTATCCTCTCAAATGGTCAAGGTCTTTCGCAGATGTCAAAGTTCAAGGTCGGATCATACTGAGTCATCCAAGACCCTTACTCATGTCGTCTATCAGCTTTGCTTCAGCGTCTGCAATATCGTTTGGATGTTGGCTGGTTCGTTTTCTACGAGTATGGACAATACACGATCTGAACGTTGTCGACAGGAATGTTACTCGGGCAAATTAGAACTCTCCGGAAGTTCGGCTGGGTTGCTAACCTCTCAATATGGCTCAATGTTATCACCCTGATTATCACCATGGGTGCTGTTGCAAACACGCCTCCCAACTATGCAGGTGCTAATCTTCCACCTGGCCCCGTTCAGACCGTGGCTATCAATAATCTGCCCTTCGAGGATCAACTCAATGGTATCATGCAAATGGTCTTCTCGTACGGTGGCGCGTAAGTATTCTTTCGTCACGCACAACTGTGATTCAGGGTTAACAATCTATTCGCAGAATGATCTTTATTGAATTTATGGCTGAAATGCGTCGTCCCATGGACTTCTGGAAGGCTATGGCCGTTGCCCAATTGTTTATCACCATTATTTATATGTTCTTCGGTCTCTTCGTCTACTCGTACCAGGGGCAGTTCGTTCTCAACGTAGGATCACTCATGTCTTATGATAAGTACCAAACTGACGTGGTTTCATTTTAGATTGCTAATCAAGGCATTTCCCTCTACAGCCTCCAGACAGCAACCAATGCTATTTCCCTCACCGCCGGCGTTATCGCAGCTGCCTTGTACGGTAACATTGGCGTGAAGGTGATCTACAACAACGTCTTCGTTGAACTGTTCAGGGCGCCACCCCTTACCGTCAAATCCGGAAAGTACCTGTTTGCCGTGTCTATCGTAGTTTATTGGGCCCTCGCATTTATTATTGCCTCTGCCATCCCTCAATTTGCTGCCCTCTCTGCATTGGTTGCTGCCGTTTGCATCTTCCGTACGTCCAGGTTTATCCCTCGGAGATCAAGCGTTCAGTCTAACTTTTTTTTCCCATCGAAATACAGAATTCAGTTACACGTTCCCGCCATTCATGCTCCTAGGATTTATGATGCAAAATACAGCCCTGTCCGGCGATAAACCTTACGACGCCAACAACCCTCACAATTCCAGAGTTGACACGTGGACGGACTGGTCTCGTTGGAGACGAGCCCGTACGTTCCCCCCGTTCATCATCATCATACGCTACTTGAACTGATTGTCGCTTCTCTCCTCCAGTGTCTAGGCATCTCCTGATCAACCTCTGGAATTTCATCCTCACGCTTGCGTGCCTGGCGACAGCGGTTCTCGCGGCGTACTCAGCGATCAAGACGATTGTCACCCAGTTCAATACCTCTGGGTCCGCGACCTCTTTTGGTTGTCAATCCCCCGTTCAGTAATTTCCATTATATGTATCCTTCCATCATTACGATCTCCCTCCTGACTGTAGTCGATCAATGTTGTAATGAATAGTGTTAGCTTTACAAGATCCACCCGTGCTCGAATTGATATTGCGCTTACCTGCGGGTTGAACTCAGCAAGCTGGGGAAAGGACGCGGACCGGTTAGTGGTGAGGATAGGAACCGGAGGCTCCGTCAACAGTAACTATGCTATCAAACGACTAACACAAGAGATATTTGGAGACTCGGGACAGGTTTTAATGGCAAACAAAATGTTGATCATGTACTTCAAATATAATCTTTACAGTAGTGAAAACGGCAGTAAATTATGTACTAAGCACCTAAGTGGATGTTCACATACATACCGACAGATTATATTCGAAGTACAAGATCAACATTCTGTTCACCATTAAATCCAATCCAAAATCTCCAAAAATCTCTTGTGTAACAATGCACACAATGGACCAGTAACGCGTAATCATGTCCTTCGCTCACAATATAACAACCATCGGTACATAGATGTCTATTCTATTGGCTGTTGTGCTTTAATGAGAAAGAAAGATATTGTGACAACCCTCGGGCTCCCGGGGAACATGATTCTGAAGGAGAATAGTGTAAAATACTCCCAATGATTTTAGAAACTTTTAGCCCAGATCCGAGAGATCTGTTGGAGCACTGCAATGAGCTTGAAATTCGAAGTAATCACATCAATGTCAGGATGAATGTTGCCCCGGCGACACATTCGTTCTGTGAGTCGTGGGGAAATTCGGCTCACTGATACACGCATCTTAACAAATTTTATCGGTTTTGTTTCACTGATTTATCCTCAAGACATGTGCCTCTATCAGACCCACAAAGACCGTGTACATCAAATGTTGTTGTGTAGCTATTCCAAATTTCATGAAAATTGTAGCCGTACAACGCAACGCGTAGGAACAAACCACAGCTTATGTAACTACGAATCCATCACACCAGGAACTGAGCATGACCGGAAGTTGACCCTTGTAACTCGTTGGGATCCTCGGACTCCACTCACGAGTAAAACCTGAGAATGACCCCGCATCATATACCCAAGAATGACGGAGTAACCGCATAGTAACCGGTAGAATTTAGGTAGAATGTTGCCAGCGCATTCCGAGTTTCCCACGAGAGGCTCCGGATGTTGCACACGTATCACAAGAAAAAGTCATCACGAAAAGGAAGTACATATATTGTAGCAGTCTAAAAGCTAATGTTGATCATAATAGATACAGGCCATGATTCTAGAGTATGTAAAAGCAGAACAAAAAAGCAAACACCATCGTAGACACGAGCGCAAATCCTAGAAGATATTATGTATGACTCCCCGGTGAAAAAGATCCCATGCCGACAATTCTCGCGACGCCAGCTTAGAGGCCACGAGCTTCGAGACGAGAGCGGAAAATCTTTTGGAACTGCGGCACATGGTCGAAGTCCATGAGAGTGTAGTGCTGTCCGGGGACATCAGTGTATGCAGGCTCGCCACGGCTGAAGCCTGCCCAAGGCTTAAGCTGGTTGTTGAGCCAGTCGGCCTTGCTTCCCCGGAGAGGAATGGCGTAGAAGACATCGACACATTCTAGTATTGATCGCGTAAGACAGAGCGAGGTAAGGTCATGGAAGGTTACTTACGAACTGAGCCCGATGGGTTGTATTCCTTGCCACACTCGATCAGGGAGCCAGCGATATCAACCCAGTGGTCGAGTTTCCGAGGAGTCAACTGGAGCTCGACAAGACGCTCGGGTGGAGACAACTTCCAGATGAGGTCAAGCTGGTCATTGCGAGAGAGACGCCTCAGGGGGTTGGTGAGGTCAATAGCATCTTGCTTCGTAATGAGGCCAAGGAAATATGAGAGGTTGAGCATGCCGCTCGTCCAGTCGATCTCGTGCATGCGGTCTGCGATGTGTGGGGGAATGTTGATGAGACCAGTGAACTTAACTTCTTCACCCATAGCCTCCAAGCGCTTGGCTACTTCGAAAGCGACGACACCACCATATGAGTACCCTGCAATGGCGTAAGGGCCCTTGGGCTGTGTGCGCTTGACGGCGGCAGCGTAGCTGGAAACCATCTCATCCATAGAACCGAAGAAGGGATGGTTGGGTTCGAAGCCACGAGCACGGAGGGCATAGAATGGACGCTCATTTTGGAAGTACTTGGCAAGGTTGACGAAGATCAAGACCTCACCGACACCAGGGTGAACCATGAAGATCGGTGTCCCTTTACCAGTAAGCTGGAGTGGGACGATGGGATCGTACTCTTCCTGGAATCCGCCTTTGGAGCACAAAGCATCGATGTATTTAGCCAAGTCGGAAAGGACGGGGTGCTTCAGAATTTGAATGGTCGGAATCTCAGGAAGACCGAATGCAGCTTCGCCCTCACGCTTGAGCCTGACATCAAAGTTAGTAACTTTTTTTTAGATTAAGGCGCACAGCGAGCGTACCTGATGACATCAATGGATGTGCCACCAAGCTCGAAGAAGTTATCGGTGGCGGAGACGTCGCTGACGCTGTTATTAAAGATGCCGGCATAGATACCAGCCAAGGCTTTTTCCGTTTCGGTCGAGGGAGACACGAAGCTGGCGCCACGCGCAACAGCGAGCAATTCTTCGGCACGGGCAATGTGCTGAGCGAGCTGACCTTCCCTGAACTGTTTAAGAAGGCGGGCTCTCGACAGCTTGCCAAGAGTAGTCTTCTCCATCTGGTCGATGGGGATCGGGATGATTTGTTGGGGTGGGAGGGTGATCATCTTGACAGATACGTCGCGGAGAATACGGTGGGTTGCGTAAAGCTTGGCCGGAGCATCCTCTTCATTGAGGCTGAATGTAGGGGAGTAGAAGACGACGAAGCCCTCGGTGTCCTGACCAGGAGCGCGGTATGGTGCGGCGGCAAGGAATGAATGGGTAACTCCCTCGACGTTCTGGAGGTGAGTCTCCAGCTCAGGGATACCATAGGAGACACCATGGACGATAACGGTGTCCTTGATACGGCCACTCAAGCGCATACTGCCATTCTCGATGATACCAATGTCACCGGTGCGGTACCAGCCTCCCTCAACGAAGCTGGACGAGGTTGCGTCGGTGTTGTTGTGGTAACGGACAAACAACATAGGGCCGCGGACTTGGAGCTCACCACTCTCGCCATCAGGACGAGGGGTGACACCATCTGCGGGATCGACGATGCGCATCTCACATCCTGGGATAGGGGTACCGAGTTCGAGGAACTCGTGGGCGGGAGGGGTAGCAAGCACATCAGAAACATTGTAGATGCATCCAGCGCTAGGACATAATAAGCAACCGGAAAGAGGCAAAAATCGCACGTGCACTAACCATGTCTCCGTCATGCCAAAACCGGCGGCAATGGCAAAAGACGAATTGGAATCCTTGTTAAGGTTCCGGATGGTAGCCGCGAATGCCTGAGCGGTCTTGCTGACGACAGCTTCACCACCGCTGTTGATCCGGCGAAGGGAGGAGAGGTTGAAGGTTCCGAACAGCTCATTGCGGTTCTCGAGATCACGTGTAAGCTTGGCCAAAAGGAAGTTGGGCGCGAAAGCGATTTCAATAGACTATTTGAGTACAGCAATCAGTGATCCGGAGGCGAAAAAGGTAGAGCTTATTAACAAACCTTTTCCTCGATCAAGCGGAGATACCGAAGGGGGTCAGAGAGAATAGCGGAGGGGTGTACGTGAAGTTGGGAAGCGCCATACAAAAGAGGCGCCAGGTGCATTTCAATCGATCCAGCAACGTGATCAAATCCAACCCCTATATCGAATCTTAGAAGTATTCCTCTAAAGACCGAGATCCGTACTCACAGTTAAGAATCTTGGTGTCCGACGTCAACTGGTAGTTTTCACCCTTAGCATAGCAAGCAGCCAAGACAGTCCTGTGCGTGTGCACGACAGCTTTTGAGAAACCGGTAGAGCCCGAAGTCAAGAACAGGATGGCTTCATCGTCAACCTTTGCCTCGTGAGCCTTGAACTCCGAAGCATCCTGCGCGGAAGCAGATTCCTTCAACTCAGAGAACAAGTGGATGTCGAGGTCAGGAATAGAGAGGAGTTGCTCAGCCCCAGTCTCGTTGGTCAGCCAGATGGCCGAGCCGAAGAGACCTTTGATGTGGCCAACGTGGCCTTCCTTATGGGACTGCTGAGCACTGAGGGCAGGCTGGAGGCAAGGGACGAGACCGGCGAGAAGGCAAGCCCAGACGGCTGCCATATTCTCTTCATGCTCAGTCAGGTAGACGACGACGATCGAGCCTGTAGGCTTCCCCCAAGCACGAATAGCCTGAGCAAGGGAGCGAGCATATTGTGCAAACTCGGCAAAGGTCTTAGTTTGAATCGAAGAATCGTGTGCGGAAGAAGTGATGAAGCCAAGTTCGTGGTCAGGGTAACGCGAAGCTGACTGACTAAGGAGATCAAGCAGCGTTTCGGGGGAGGCGCGGGCGGCGGAGGCTTTGATATCACGGATGATATCAGTGGAGGTAACAGGTGCGACAGCGACAGGAGCCATTGAGATCGAAATGAATATGAAAGGACGTCTAGGGGGAGGAGTAGTCTGGCTGTCTGATATGAAGCGCAAGGGGGTTGTGTTCGGACGTCCTTGGAGGTCCGAGAGCTTTTATAGGTAAGATGGCACTTTTGCAACATGTCTGCATACGGTAGCCGCGGAGTGGAAGTGCCGAGCAAACAGCGACTTAGATCCTAAAGCGATGAATGACGGCAACGAACCTGCACTTTGCGATATGGCATATGGCACACCCGCTTATTCGCATGCCCTGGGAGTGCACTGCACTAGACTATCACTGGAGATACCATTAGGGAAAAAAGATGCGTGGCACTGCATGGGAGTGACTGGTCGCCACCCTTCACCTCCAAGCGGCCTTTAGCAGGCGGGTGCAAGTTGATGCGACAACAGCAACGCGCTTAGCATGGCTGTGGCCTGCAACTGAGCGAGGGTTGCGCTTGAGACAATCGCCGACATAAAACAACCGAGTGGATATGTGGACTCGATTATTGCAGTCTTGGCTGGTCTTGGCTGCAAGTCGGATACAGTTTCAGCATTACCCGAAATGGCAGTCACAGATTTGGATCTGTGAGGCAATCCAACAGACTTTGTAGCCTAATCGACGCTATCACCTAAGCAAGTTCATAACCCATGCTGGGACATCTTCGGCTAAGGCCATCGACAATATAATATTTGGCCGGGTTTTGAGATTCCGGCAGGAATATTGGCCCCGGGCGAAATGCGCCGGGAGGTTTCATTTTCGATTGTATTTATGTCCTCAGATCATCGCTGTGATCCCTCAAAACTCCGAGCCCGGGAATCCTTCTGATAGCCGCGAGTCGGGTGCTACATGACATTCCACCAACGACTTACAGCGACCCTGTGTAAATTCCCCTAGTTAAATAAACCGACTTATCGTTAACTTCTGGCAGTCATCCAGCACTGGTCTGCAGCTGCTTCATGCCGAAGGCGGTGGATTGACAGCTGCTTCGCGATCTCAATGGGTGGCTATCCGAAATACACCATCAAGGTTCGTTCTCGCATCGCAAGCGAGCCCTCACGTCAACCTCGCTTGGGCTTCTAGCCTAGTAGGATGTCTTCATATCTACGCAATCTAGAGGTCTGGGAACATGACCTTACCGCATTCACTCCATCTCGTTGGTTTCAGCTTACTGATCCTCACTATCAGGCCCGCAAATTCTCCGCACACACCCAATTTACCGGTCCTCTCAGCAACGAGCACTTTCCAGTGGCGTACCTTTTTTCTACATATTGATTGTCTGGCTGAAACGCTCCACGGTGTGATACGTTGTGCAACCAAGATAACAGAGGAAAATAGTCAACTTTCATCCTGTAAGCGTTGTCTGTGCAGCGTCACGCACCTACGTATTTCGATAGGAGTCAGTGGCATGCGATCTGTACCAGTCCGCACCGTGGAGGGTAGCGGCAACAATAATAGCAGAGATATTCTGAAATAGCAATCTGGACAATTGCTGACACGTGTGCTGCCGTGACTCCTCCACTAGTCTAGCGCATCATATCTATAAGGTGCTTCCCGCGCGTTGAATTATACAATTATACGTGCTACCTGCACTTGCTGAAGAAGGATGCACGTTTCCTCACTTGAAACGAATACTCCGTCAGGTCGTCACCCGGACGGTGGGTATCGCAAGGTATCGCCTCCGAATAGCGGCAGTCTTGGCATGGGATGTGCATTCTGAGCGCGGCCAGTGTCTGTCTGATATGACAGCCTGAAAATTATTCCGGGCACTGCCGCTGAAATCGACGTATTACCCTAAGGGTTTGTGAGATTTCTAAACTTGCGCGTGTAGTGCTCGTCGGAGATTACGAACGCACCGGACTGTCCAGAAAGCAGGTTGTTACCTGCTGTTACACCCTGTGTTTCAGCGGCCGTAAGGATTCCGGAGAGGGGCAGTAAAGTTCTGGAGGCGCACGGGACGGCCACCCCGCGCCCGACCTGATACCGTCCACGTCCCCGCTCTCGTATGGGTCTGCTGCACAGGAGTAACGAATCAACTTGGGCGGTCTCATCGTATCAAGAGCGGAGAACTTACGGACATGGACTATGTGGCCTGTAGGACCGGTAAATATCTCCCGATGTCGTAACCAATGTAGAATGGCAAACCAGTTCACTAGCACGTGACTGGGTCGCTTTGCACAGGGTCGGAATTTGGAGGGCATTGAACGGTGAAAAGTAACTACCCGAGCTTTTTGGTTTAATTGCCACAGCTTCCAAAAAAACTTACTGCAGAATATTTTAATGTGATCATCGTCTTAGTAGGTTAGAATGCTTGGTGAAGCGACCATGTGCATTCGACACCTGTGACAGCACGATTGTCTAAGTAGTAAGATCGGATTGCGCCGGTAGAACGAACGGTTCTGCGCTGGTAAGTGGGGCGGTGATGTTCGGTCGCATCGGTGCGTGTCCGATGTGTTTCATTCGCTATCTTCTGTGGTTTCCGACTCCTACCATCTCGCATCCACCACTTTTCACCCAGCTAGGTGAGTGTGCTCGACTCATGCTTGCGAGACTCGCATCAACCGTATGGGTGTCCAGGTACTCTAGCTATCGCCATCTCTCTATGCAGGCACTAAGGTTCGAAAAAACCGGTTCATTGGACAATCTCTCCCTCGTCGAGATAGAGAAACCATCTCTGGCACCCGGGGAGGCTCTCGTACGCGTTAGAGCCGCGGGTATTAATGGCGTTCGTCGATTTCCCTTTTCACTTCAGCTCCAATGGCTGGCTTGGCTGACGGTGATTCAGTCTGATGCGGCTGCCATCCTTGGCATACTTCCTTTCGTAACCGCCCCACGCACACCTGGAAGAGACTTCTCAGGAGAAGTCGTTGAAGCGCTAGATAACACAGGCGTCACTCTTCAAGAATGGACAGGCGCAGACGTGTGGGGAACTGGAAGCGACCGAGGTTTCACATCTGATGGAACATTCGCAGAGTAAGTCTGAGACAATGAAGCTTCTATCGTATCACGACGCATTTCAACTTGATACTCATACTGTCGCATAGGTTCGTCAAGGTACCCGTGATGGCTTTAAGTCGGAAACCGAAGACGCTAGGCCATACCGAAGCGGCTAGCATGACACTCCCGTGGCTCTGCGCTTGGATAACGGTGGATACGCTCGCAAATATCAAGAAGGGTGACAACGTGATTATCATCGGTGAAGCCGCTGAGCCGTTTTCATGTATATTCAACCAATTAAGGTATTTCGATATTTTGCAGGTGCTCGTGGAGGTATTGGCTCCGCCGCAGCCCAGTTGTGCAAGGACCGGGGTGCCCGCATTTTTGGAACGTATAGCTCACTTGCGAAGGTTACACCACCAAGCTACGTGACGCCTATTGAACTCACTTCTGGTACTGCCATCCGCGAAGCCATTGCAAGAGAAGGCTTGCAAAATAAGATCGACGTCTTGTTAGATTGTGCAGGCTACGAAACACCTTTCAACGATGCTCTCTTCACCATGACGCCAAAGGGAACTGGAAGGGTCGTCGTGATGGCTGCGCACGCGAAGGATGGGTTATTCCCCATCAATATGCGTACCTTCTACACGAAAGCTTTGACCATGAAAGGAATGAAGTCGAGTATGCTCGATTCGGGTGAGATCAAAGCGTTCCTGGACGAGTTGTCATCGAAGATCGACAGTGGAGCATTTGAAGGGCCCAAGGAAGTTAAACCGGTGAATATGGAGGATATAGATGCTGTTCGTGCTGCGTTGCAGGAAATTTTAACGCGAGCAGCGCACGTTCGACCTGTCATTGTGCCATGAGGCGCTCATATGTGGACAATGTATACGCAATGTATCAGCTTTCGTACTTCTCTACAGTATGTTCATGTACAGTCCCGTGAACCTCATCCGTCTAGTATTTACTCAGATCTTGATTGATCCTCGAACCTCAGGGGTAGACGTCAAATGTCAACGGTACTTATGCATTACTTGATGGTTGGATTGGTGGTAGGGTTTAGAGGGGGATGGTAATAACGACCTTCAAACGCGTACATCGAACATTTCCGACGTCCCTGACGCAACGCGTCAAGTAGGTAAGGTCAGGGAAATGCAGCAATTAATGAAGATCGCAACCGATATGCGAGGTGGACCGTGCGGGTTGAAATAACTGCGGTCGCCCGCGGTCCATGGAACGGAGGAGTTATATGTTCATTGTTGGTTACTTACACGGCGGAATTGTGGTCACACGACTAGTACCAAGCTTAACAGCCTCGGCATTCATGAGTAGTTACTGAAACGTTACACTGCTTCCGCATGGACGTAACAAGCCCTTTGCACTTTTCAAATCTCTGTAGGAGGATCAAAGTGATGAATTCAGTACGAGTGAACCGATCGCTCTCATAACTGAACCACGATCTCGAAACTGCACAACTGAACTGCAGGAGATTGACGCACGCACCATTCCATTCCGCTGCACGTTTAAACCCTGTAGTTGTTCTGGATCATTCAAATTCAAGGACGATCACTCCAGAAAGCCTCACTGACCCTACAAACACAATGTATATGGCAACAGTTTGTTACCATGGCCCTCGCAATAAAACGGTACTGAGCCAGATGTCAACGCCAGAGCAAACGAGGGGGTGTGATAAACCACTTGATGACTGTGAAATTAGCTTCGATGAAGGTAGTTCATAAATCACGACGCAAAATATAGTAGCACAAAGTGGTTGAGACAAGCTGACCAAGCGTCGCGGGGGGGGAGGAATTACAGACTCCAAGCAGCACTCATGCCGGCTAGCTTGAAACAAGCCTGAAATATCTCGGATTGCCCTCGGAACCATCTATCAACAGGAACCTGATAGGTCTCGAAATTGGTGAGTTCCTGAGTATCATCGGTGGTGATGACTGTCAAGTACCTCAAGTAAACGGGGTACAAAGCAGGTGAGCTACGCAAGACCTTCAAGGTGAGAAAAACTCTGCCTGTCTGCGAATATCTGAGCCGCTAGCTGAGCCCATCGGCACTCGAGGATTGGGTCCACGTCAGCGGATATGAGAGCGAACATGACGAGAAAGATTATCAAAACCAAAAGCCGAAGTCTGCACGGTAGTTGGCTTGCAGAGTCCAAACTGACTATAAACTTACTCACTGATGAGTTCTCCGAGTATAGGCAAGACTCAGAGCACATGTGTAAGTCGCAGGCAATCGGATCCAACAGTTGACGTTCCGTACTACGTTAGTCGGGAAAGAGCAACGGTCAAGTCGGTCGGTCCTACGTTATCGTAAGTTATCGTATTAGGGGCCCAGTAATCTCACACCCTGCGAGCGAATAGGCAGTACATCTATCGGTATAACCTAAGCGACGGCGGTTGGGCTGCTAACCAATTAAAGATATGGGTACTCTGCTTCTTCTGACCCGTCGAAGTGGTGATGGTTGCAAGTAAAATCGTGTCCCAGTTTGAGTATGGTCGGGTATCTACTCCGAACGAGAGAGCTGCTTTCAACGTGCAGCTGGGCTAGCAGCGCTTCACGTTCTGAGAATGGTGCAATGCCCATGTATTGATAGTACTGTGTTTACAATCGTTAACATTGACCACTACTGCCCAAGCCAGAACCGAGCAATGTGAACAAAAACAACATTCTCATAAGCGAACCATCATATCTACCTGCTAGTCCCATAGTAAGTGCATATATCTAGTACATATGGCAAAGATAAATAACACAAAGGTAATGTATGCATATGGATGGCTAATTCCCGTTTACCCCCAAACCGATAATCGGAACAAAGAAGTACGATGTGAAACCATAGAACACTGCAATCTAGCGTACACCCCACTCTCAAGGACAAAAATAGTTTAGTAGCAGAAGAACTCCTCGAGGCCGTGAGCGAATATCTTGAGGCCATCTTCGATAATTTCATCGGTACCAACGAACGTTGCTCTGAAGAAGTTAACTCGCTATGGAAATAAAACCTAATGAGTGGTCTGGGACCCGAAAAGAAATTAATATCTCACATCAGTGATGTGGCTGTCGGTGGAAACCAGCCCGGTCTGGTCCACAATGGCGAAGGTTGACGCTGGCATCATAACGAGACCGCAATCTAGAAGTTTTCGGAACAGATCAGCCATTAAGTCCGCAGTGTTGGTGGCCGGCACGCCAGGTTTGTCTGACTTCAATGACTTCCTGTGTCGTGGGTGGCGCTCCAGGTTAATCTTGATCCAAACGAACATGCCGGACTTGGGTGTTTCAGCGGAAGCTAAACCCGAACTCTCCACTTCCCGTCGGAACACGTCCATAAATAGATTGCGACGGCGTTCGTACTCGCGACAGAGAGAAGACACCCATTTCATAAAGCCGTCCACGCCCCATCCTTCGCTCCCCAAGAGCTCAGAGATGAAGGCTTGGCCTAAACCGTGAGGATGCTGAGAAGACGAATCCGTCAACATATCCAGCTTCTCGGAAAAGAAGTCATTGCAAGTGACCCAACCGAGCCGCATGCCGGGCGCAAGGATTTTGCTGAAACTTTCAGAAGAGTTAGATTACGGACGGGTTCGAGATAAGTACGACATACCTGTCTAACCGCATCACACGCCCGTCGTAATCCATAGATAAGAAGGAACGAGGTAGGACGTCGGCCATCGCACGAGTATACCCATGCGATTCAATTGTACTTGTTTGGAGACTGAGATCGTACTGAAGGAAGAAGTATGGATCGTCTTCCAAGATGATGATATCATATTCGTGCGCTAGATCATATATCTGACGGCGTCTCTCTGCCGGAAGTGTGCTTCCAGTAGGGTTTTGGGAACACCTGGGGAGCAAGGTTCAGAGTAGGAAAAATGTTATTAAGGACAAGCGAACTCACGGAATCGTGTACAGGACATGCGGTCGCTTGCCTTGCAAGGTTTCATCCCAGTTAGATAGGATTTTTTCCATTTCGGAGGGTATAAGACCATCCTTGTCCATCCGAATAGGAACCCACTTGATACCCAAAGGAAGAGCTGCGTTGGTCATAGCGGAGAAGGTAAATTCCTCACAAAGGAATGAATCGCCTGGGTCGCCAAGAAGCCGGAAGCATTTTGTCAAAGCGTCAGCATTGCCGAGACTCAATGAAACGGTGTGCTTAGGAGGCGCATGAATGCGATCGGTTAGTTCTGCGAGGGCATCCCGGACGTGCTTGAGGCCACCACCAGCACCGTAAGCAAGCGCAGTACGCAGGCTCAGTGCACATGGTTCGTCTTTGTACGATGCAACGATCTGCTGATCGCCAGTGCCTGCTTTCCAGGCTTGCACAGGGTCTGGTTCATTTATGGAAGGTACAACGAAGTTCATCTCGCACACTGGGTACAACGTATGATGTGGGTCCCCTAAACACTACGGCTGAACAAAGTAAGGCATCCGATAGACTTATCCACGTACCATTGCCCATGTTAATGGTTCCCGGTTTGACCTGTGCCGCCTTCCAGATAGCCTTGATTGGGTTGGGGAGGCGGGCCTTAGCTTCCACCGAGAGGTGGCGCGAAAGGTCGAGCTGCCGTTTCTTGAGGGTGCTGATTGGGTCGATCCGCTCATGGGTGGGGTGAATGTAAACCATGGTGTCGTGGCGATAGAGTCAAAGGGATGAGAAGTAGGGGCAAAGACTATGGGCCTTGCTAACTCCTGCTGCTTTTGAAGGATTTTTTAAGCACTGCCAGTTCCTCCTGACCGTTGTAAGCAGCCGGAAACACTTTAATGGCATGATAGCACCGCGAGTCAGAATGTCAAAGACAAATCGCTTGCCAACCGCAAGTTCCCTTCCATTCACCACATGGTTTCACAGCATTAGTCTAGCGTGATGCGGGTGGAATGCGGTCCGCGTCATTACCCTGAAGATCTGTGTAACCGAGCATTGTAGTCACGTCAGAGGTTGTGCGCACTTGCCATCATGTCAACTAATAGCAAACTGTAAAATGATGCGGCTTCTAGTCGGGTGTATTGGTTTACTCGATTACGACCCTCCTGTGGAGCGAGCGTAGGCAGTGCTACTATCAATGACGTACAAATATGGAAGTTGAACCAATCTGAGCTGGATTGATTTGTGTCGCGGACCCGTTGTATTGCTGGCTACTTTTATCCTGACATGTGCGCACGCGAGCGGAAAGCGAGATTTGGATACAACTTGGCGCCAAGTCAAATGAAATGGTAGCGCTGCAAATGATTACGTACTCATAGGGAATGTGCGGCCAAAGGGAGGCCCCACAAGCCCACCTACTAATATTGCAAGAGCGGTAGCAACACTGCTGAGGCTCGGCGATTGGTCTTGGCCGTTGCTGTTTGCGCGGTGTGCCTATCGCGATTCCATCCCGCGAGGCAGCAACGGCGGTGTTTGTCGTATCCGCTCGTGTCTCGGACGGGGATACTGGAGTAGGCGATGTGCGGACGATAGCGGCGGGGCATATGGTGTAGGGTCGCTTCTTCAGTATCAGCGCTGCCAAACGTGGGCTGTGTCTTTGCAGTGCTAGGGCGCGGCCAACGGCTACGCACGCAACGCAACGTCAAAGCATATCCTCCAACGTACTCCAAGTTCGTGCTGATGGGCAACGTAGAAAGACCGACGTGATTCAAGAGTCAGCCTGCTCCTCTTCAACGACGGCTCAGCAATTGAGCTTCGACCTTCTGGTGTGCCATTGTTTCTCCGTGAGCGTTCAACAGCCGCATCTAAATCGAGGCTGTCTTGACGGGGTGGAGCAGGTTACTCGTATGGGTATGTTCGTACTTGGCTCTGATGTTGATCAAACTGATCTTGCACGACTCTTCAATTCCTCCTAGTAATTGCAGTGGCACACCGACACGGACTTGTGTCTTGGCGAAACTACGATGGTGGTTAGTGCGATGATCTTTTTGCTCCGCGATTGTCTGAGTTGGACAGAGCATTTGCTTATGTAAGGTGGCTCCCCTATTATGTTTGGAGGCGTGAGCAACTCAAAGAAAGACCTCAGCGTTTCCACCCAACCCTCGGATCGCATGCAAGGT
>JANFAA010000079.1:0-118149 GCA_024663435.1 Pisolithus sp. B1
TGGTACTGTCTAGCAGATTGCACTGAATTAGAGGTCCAGATGTCCAATTCCATATGACACATGGGAGTGCTTCCTCCATTTTCATCTGCAGTCTTGATGATCATTGGTCTTCCTGTGACCCTCATAGGGCCTCAGAGATGATGTGACCTCACACGTGAATCACACTGAGTATATAAATCTTATACAATAAGGATTAGCTGGGTGGGTGTTCTGATACCTCCACGTGCAATTGCTTCCTGTGTGTCTTTGTTCGCAATCTGGATCCATGACCGCGGGGTCATTCCCTTGCACCAGGAAGATGCAAGTTTAATGCAGAGTCCTCCTTCATCTGATCACACACAGGAACAAATACATGTATGATTTGTTTGTTTGCAAGCTCCTGCAATGTGGAGCAACAGTCCACCCACACTAGGCCTCTCACTATCCCATCATCCCCTAATTCAAGCTATTATAACATTTTGGAACAAGCACACTACTGGACATGAATCAAGCACCTACGCAGCACCTTCAAGACTTATAGAAACAATACATAGAATTCACCACCGATATGGCCATCAAAGCTTTGACTAATATCAACACTCTGCATACCTATGAAGGTTGACAAAGTGTTGATGCTAGCTAAACATTGAACCTGAGGCTTGGGCCACTTCTAACATCACCTTGCACCCACAGACTGGAATAATGCAAAAACAGAGCCAGCAGGAATGAACCCACCCAAGTGCCTGGAGTGGTGAAATGCAGCAATGGAACCTAAGAAAGATTAGCAATTATGCATGGCACAGCCAAATTCTGCTTATACTACCTTTGATTATCCCATTCTTTCCAAACCCTAGGCATTGCACAAATGCCTGACCAAGCCATTGGAGGCTGTGCCATGCAAGTTGAAAGATTGCCCACACAAATTGCAAGACTGCCCACACAAGTCACAAGACCACCAACACGAGTTGAAAGACTACCGACAAGACCCATGGGGCGATGCACAGTAAAAGTACAAAGATAAGGATCACCATGTAAAAGGGGTGACTAATGACTAATGACCATGCATTTTTTTTTAAGTGCTGCACGCTGACCAGCGAGAGCAAGGTGCTTACCCCATTCTTGAACTTCAGGCAGATGATCAGTGACTACATGCCATTGGATGGATGAGGATCAATAGTTCCATAGGAGACTTTGCTTACTCCAATTTGCATAATACCCTGCCCTTAACCAGGCTCAAGGCTTCCCAGCCACTTGCCACATGTGAGGGCTTGAGGCAACCTTGAGGCAACATCCTTAATGAATGAGGATGGTAATAGATCCATCTGTGAGTAGTTGACTTCACAAACTCCTCCTGCATGGATACCAGAAAGTCACTGCAATTTTTTTGTTTGCACACCCACATTTCTAAACACAGGTCCCTCACGCATTATTGTGCTACTCTGAATTCAAATCCAAGAGCTGAGCACACAGCAATTTACCCCTTGCATGTAGGTCAGATGAATTGGCCAATTTGAAATGTTGGTACCACCAACCGCTCCTTTATGGATAAATGAATGACACCCTACAGGTCAGTCACCCTCACCACTTTCTGTCAACTCAATTATCTGTGCATATAAGTATGCTGGACAAGAGCCACCTGGAGTTGGTGGGCTTTGGCCTAAGCAATTTCAGGGAGGTTCTTCCAAGTAGTAGCTTAATTCTTCAAGTGTCTGACTTGTGTAAGTGGTTGTACCTCGGGTTGTCGATGCCTGGCACCAGTATGTACATCCATAACAGGCTGGCTAAACCACAGCCCCACATCATATCCTTCATATTCTGCCACTCGCAACCAGTGGGTATGATATATCGGTCAAGTGCCACATGCATGGGAAGAGGAAAATTACTAGAACTTACGTCGGCTCGTTTGAGGTACCCCATTACCCACACATAACTTATGCGTTGCAAGGCCCAGCTATGGTCTACGTTCAGCCTCTTGGAACGGTTGCATGGCTTCCGAGTCAATGCACTGGACACAGCACAAGTGTGGGATCCAGGGTCATAAGTCAACATCCCGTAGAAAGCACAGAACGATCCCCATCATGAGCCTTGTGGGGAATTAGGTGTAGACAAATGTAATACCGTACCTGCCCACAATTCTTAGCTTCCCGCCAACATCGTCACTGTCGCGTGTTCAACTCCTTGAGACATCACAGGTCGTCGCTCCTGTTGACGAGGAGTAACGTGGCTGGATGCGACATACCGAGCAATCTGTCACACGCTCCCATCCCTGGAAGAGATTCGATGGGGGCGAACTCAAGACCTCTGCTGTACCTATCATGGTTTCTCATGAGTCCAAGGATGAGCAGACAAAACTCAGCCGAGTGCGACGTCTGGATCTTTCAGATAATTGCAGAAGCGTGTGCCGTGGGTGCCATCCCTGACGGAATACTGGCGACGAAGGCCAATGCCAAGATACTCCCCGTCAGGCAGCACACGATCGTTTGTCACGAGCTTGGAGAAGGCATATGCCGGTGTTGGGTTGTGTGGTGCTGGCATGGACATGGCTGGACAAAATACAAATTGTATGTCAGAGCAACAGTGCCCAGATGTCACCATGCGGACCTCATGCTGGATGTCAGAGCAGAATGAGACGTGGCTCACGCATAACGGCTGAGAAGATTCAGAGATCGATTTTGCAAATCTACCACCTATTCGTGCTCGTTCTCACGAAGGACAAATTCACCGCCATCATGAGAGTGGGGAAAATGACAACGGGTGGACTAAACATGGTCTGGTCCCGCAGGGTATCTCCGTATGCCTTGAAGGAGTCTTTACCTGCGCACTGTCATTACTAGAACTCTGTAAAGAAATACTCGTGGAGGACAAACCGTAGACATTGAGCTTGTGCAATTCCATCTTGATCTCTCGTTCGTCATCAACGCCCTCTAGCGGTCCATGACGGACGACGTCAATCTGGCCAGAGTCCTCTACACCGAAAGTCGTTGCAAAGTCGGCAGATTTCACCTACCCCGCCTTGCAGTAGGACTCGTCGTAGACGCTTTCTTTACACTAAAGGTGGCTGGTTGGCAGGCTACTTCAAGTTTATCGAGGTCTTGTAGCGTGGCCTTTGCAAGGTATCAAAGAGCGCGCGCCACATAACAAGCATCCACCCACGTGATCTCCCTGTGTTTTCATTGGCTCCTGCTTCTATCACCTTTCGGCTTTCGTTCACTTTCATTGGTGCGCTGCTACGTGGTATCTTCTGCCTTTGTGAGTCATCGTCGATCGACGTTCGCATGGTGTATGCATCATATGAGCAGGACCTTGCCTCGCCATCTTCACTTTGGAGGGTTCGGAACGGCCGTGCATTCAGTTATGCGCATGGCAAGACTTTCTGGAAGCACGACGAATTCTTGCCACTGCCATCTGGCGACCTTACTGTAGATTGTTTCACGTTTGGCGGAGACCCTGCCCGCCATCCCCTGCATTTGTCACTGGCAGAGTTTACCGTTCGAATTTAGACATTGACCAAAATTGTGCCTTCGACTTTGACGCCTCTCAGTACGGTGCGGCTCCCCAACAATTAATTCGATTGCGTTGCTTCTACCCAAGTTCGCATACGCGTTTTTTCAAAACACCTCTTCCCAATGTCGGCCAACATGTCGTCGTTTATGGATATCTCACTGGCTTTAACCATGGTAAGTACCTCATTCATATCAGAGACATCGCTCTTGGGCCGGGCGAGATCGTGTCACCCACTTCTGATTCACCTCCATTATAACATTGGGCCGTTTCGACTGGAAGGGAACAGGGGCGAAGAGAGCTAAGTATGAGAATGACTCGGAGGGTGATCATGCATCTGGCTCGCAGCTTACGCCGTCTAGCTCGCAATCTACCCGTGCGTAGCATAAAAGTCACCGCAGTCCGTCGGCACTTCGTGGAAGTGCAACTTCCTAACCGGTGCGACACTCACTGTATCCCCCCCATTTCTTTCAACTTCACTCCACCCAGTTCTGACTAGACGGTAACCCGCAAACAATTTCCACTTCGCCTCGCATATGCCACAACTTTCAATGGCTGTCAGGGACTTACGCTACAGCAATCTGTCGTTGACCTGCGTATTGACCCCTTCTCCCACGGACAGTTATACACTGCCCTCTCCCGTGTAAGACGTCGAGAGCACACCTTACTTCTCTTTACAGAATCTGACGACGAAAAACCGTGCACGAGCATAGTATACAAGAGTCTGTTACTGTAGTACAATCACGTCCGAAGGCCATGCCACGCTTGTATCTTACAAGAACCTCACTTAACGTTGGAGCCGTCGCTGCCATAGAACGGTGTCAATTGTTCAGGGGAAACGGGGTACGTCGCGCTGCAGTACGGGGGGCGAGCGGACAGGAAGGTGCAGATCGAATCGACAGCAGCTGCAAAGGATTTCGGCTGGGCTGAGGCTCTCATGCTCGGAGAACGGCAAGTATACGGACAGCGGACCTGGGTTGTGGTATTGAAGCGCAGCCACTACGCACGTCTGCGGCACAGAACACGACTTCAACGAACATTTTCAAGCTACTACATACCACCACGAGAGCAACGACACGCGCAATTCATCGAAGTTTGACTGATATCGACATCTACGAAGGGTGACGAGATGTCGATGCCAGCCAAGAATCGACCTAACGCTACTCTGCACCCATAGACTGAAATGATGAGAATGTGAAATCGGCAGGAATGGTCTGACCCAAGCGCGAGGATTGGTAAGTCGCAGCAGGGGAACCTAAGAAAGATGGGCGATCCAGCATGAAGCAGCCAGGTGTTACTTATACTACCTTTTGTTACACCCTTGCTTCCGAACCCTAGGAAGCGAACAAATGCTCGACCAAGCCAGTGAAGGCTACAACACACGAGTCGGAGCCCGGTCTTGAGCAACTAAAGAGCTATTCGCAGTGCAAGGCTAAAGATCGACACAAGGATCACCACTGCCACAAAAAAGAAAACTAACAATCACGAATGACATGCGTCACAAATCCTTCACGCTGATCCAGCGAAACCGAGGCACTTGCCCCATTCTGGTGCTTTAGGAAGATAATAGGGGAGTGCATACCAAGGGATGAATGAGAACCATCAGTTCCATCAAAAACTTCACTCAGATTCCCTTACCCGAACCCGATATAGGTGGAGAATTTTCAGTGACAAACTACGGACCAGAAGGTCAGACGAGAATGAACGCTTCATTCAACTTTGTTGACTGACCTTCGGCACTGCGCTCACAATTTGGGATACAAGTGAAGGAGTTGCACCCGAAGCAGTGGCAGTCGTTGAAGAGGTGATTACAGCCCACTGCACCATGTAGCAAGTAACTCTGGGAAAAATTTTGGGCTTTCAGGGTGACCTCGTAAATGCATCTCCGGCTAAAGACGGACCCAATTTGGTTCGGTGTGAACTTTTTTTCTCCGAGTTATGTGAGTGGTACAATGTCTGCAATTGGCTGTAATGATGGAGCGATGCCTCCAAACTGAGAAGACTGTAAAAACGCCTCGTCCAGATCGAAAATACCCACTTCTCCTTCCGCTCCACCTATCATCACCCCGACCACTTCCCCCTGCTCCAGGCCACGTATCCTCCTGAGTCGGAAACGATCCACCTGGTCTCGTAATACTCGTAGGAGTCCGTACGCTTACGGAGGCTGCATTAAGGTGTTCGGCTGCCCCAAGCCCAAGTATGAAATCGTCCAAGTTCATGCCGTCGTCACCCGAGAAGGGTACACTGGCGTCTGAAGAAGGTCCAAACGGTGGGTTACCATTCGTAGTCGAATACCCCATCCCGTCCATATCGTTTCCACCCCACAATTTCGCCGTCCCATCACCTCTGGCAGCAGTGGCAGCAGCAGCAGGAGCAAAACCGTTCCCAAATCCACCGGCACCAGTACCGCCGCCATAGCTAAAACAGGTACCATGACCTCTTCGTCTTCGTCTTGTCCACTCACATCTACGACTTCGGGGGGCTTCTCGCCTCCACCTGAGAATACGGCCATGACATCTCCAGGACGTTCTCTCGACCAGAATCGCGTCGTGTGGTCGTTGGAGGCGGTTACGAGGATGTGACCGAGCGGGTGGAAGGCGAGACTCCATACGTTGGAATCGTGGGCCTGTGAGAGTGTCGCGCGCGGTCCGTGCGTTGTGAATGAAAAAGGGGACGTGCTTGAGCAGGAAGGTTCGGGCCCTGAGAAGACACGAGAATGGGGTGGATTGGATGCCAAGTAACAGCTGTATGTAGCCCAGGAATGCGTGGAATTAGCCTGGGGCATGGATGAAGAGAGGGATAATACGCACAGCAGACTTCTTTTTTATAGCCTTTAAGGACGCGAAGTTCTTTCATAGCGCGAATATCAAAGACGCAGACGGTTTGGTCACCAGATGCACTGGCAACGAGATTGCCGTTGGGAGACCATGCAAGAGCCTGAATGGTATTCTTGTGCTGATGGCTGGCAAAAAAAGTGAATTACGTTGATTTCACCAGAATAAGAGAAAAGAACCTACAGAATCGAAAGTATAGTTCCGGTGCGCGGATCCCAGAATTTTATCAAGTTGTCTTTGCTTCCCGATACCAGAAGGCCCTTGGTCGGATGCCACTCGACGCATTTTACATCCCACCCGTGTCCTGTTTTCGTGTGCCATCGACGAAAATCGTGGGAGGATATGGTTTCGTACCTGTGAGAACGCGCTCTTCTCAGCTTTCTTCGAAAGACCATATCCGAATGGTAGAGTCGTCGCTTGCAGTGGCAAACCGTCCATCGTTCGGACTAAAAGTGAGGCCACGGATGGCCTCGCGGTGTCCTTGTCATGCACTCAGGTTCTTCATATTGGGCCGAAAATATTTTATAATGCCGCTCTGATCAGCCGACACCAAATATGCCCCCGAATGCGTAAACTGGAATGCGCGAATGGCGGAATCATGGGCTTGCAGGATTGTTTCAAAGTTGAACGTCAGGCCGTTCCAGAGGGTGAACTCTCCGCTCGTCGAACCGGTCAATACACGCCTTCCTTCCGGTGTCCACTGAAAAAGGGGTTGCAAAAAAAAAGCACGTCATTAAGTTGTCAAACCAGAACACTTGGGCACGGACCGTCGCGACGTTGACCGGACAACGTATTTTATTCGGGGACGTATGGATAAACTTGGTACACAGAGACGTCGAAGAGTTGCTCGGGTATGCAACAGGAGGGAGAAGCTGAATGATATCATTATGGATTCAGTATCCGCAGAGCTACTTCTGTAGGGGACAATTCTTACATCGATTATGTACGGTGGAGTGGGTCTCATACACGGTACATAGGTCGCATTCGGGCGATGTTTTCGCAACTGCAAGGAGTTGGGACAACGCAATCATTTGGGTTATTCCAGCGAATCGACGAGCACCTCTCGTGACTCACCAGAGCCCATCTACCCATTCCGCTATTGTAGTCCACCGTCCGACGGGGTCTCGTTTTCTTGACTGCCTTTCCGTCCGCTAACTGTCGGGCCGTAGCCATTTCCTGTTCGAGTACTCGCGCATCGTCGACCGGCGGCAGTTGTGGCCCACTCAAATATTTCTTAGGCGTCCACTCGTGTTCCCAAGATGCGGGACGTGGGATTGCGGTTGGTGGGAGAAGTAATGGAATTGAAGCAGTCATGGTCGTGACTTGACTTTCTGCGGTAGCGCAATACGCGCCAATTACAGACCACAAATGATTATTGGCGAGCAACCGGGGAAGGCGTTTGAGCTCGTTTGGCGGAGTGGCTGTGCGACGACATTTGCAGCTTCATATCCCCCGACTCGACTCGCTAGTGTAAGTAAGTGGGCTTCGTACTACGTCGCTAACGATTTCCTAACCCGTTCCTTCAATCTCAATAGCACTTCCTGGACAACAACAGCAAGTTCAAACATGCCATAATACTGAAAATTGGCAATCGAGTCTTCAGGCTGTCTGGAAGGTTTTGAAGTCAGAGCTCGTGAACGTGTTAAACACAACCGCAACACGGCATCCCCGGCCTCGCTCTTACTCCCGGTAAGCCGCTCGAGTGCTGACGTCGTTAAGGATACACGCAATTCAATGAAGCCGATAATCTCGGAGATGCCACTGATCCGGATGTTCTGAGTACATCAGCTAGGGCATGTCAGGGTGCAACCTCCGCTGCGTCAGGAGGTTTTGACTAGTGCACAGGACGATTCTCTGACTCATGTCCAGTAGGTATGTCAAATCGTCGAACTTCAAGAGTCGTATCCCGCGACGCAAACAACTGACGAAGCAACGCAGACGCATGCCTATCGAAACCGGCTTGCCGAATACGTCAGACAATCGTTCCCTGGACTGACCACTACTGGTACACTCATTCAATACACATGTGACGATGACTGAAAGGCTGTTCCGAGTATCGTTGCCATATCCCGAAACTGACAGATCTCCAATGAAGTCAGCTATCGCCTCGTAGGTGTCAGGTCGCCGCTCTGGTCGGTGTCGTGTCTCAGATACCCCTCCCGCACCATTGAGGGATAGAATTGAACCAAGGTAAGTGTATCAAGTGGGTTCTTCCTTACGACCGTTGATCCGCTGCTGTTCAGCGACCATCAAAGTATAGCAGATCGCCATGGTTCCACCAGTGGATGTGTAGTCCTGTCGACTTGCGCAGCGTTTTGGGGAACACTATATAACTTCCACAGATTTCGCCACTGAAGCAGCAGCGGACTCAGACACAACATGTCTTCTACTACTTCTACTGTGTACACGGCGGCCTACGATAATCTGCTGGCAGTTTATCGCTCAACCTCTATCCTCAGCGTCCTCGCAGGCATAGCTGGTGTCTTGGTTCTACGCGGCACTTTGCGTGCAGCTCGAAGGAAACTCAAGACCACCAGTCTTCGCGGACCACCCGGTGCGCATCCCATATTCGGGGCATCCAAAGATCTCTTCGAGGCGCCGGACACGGGGGAGATCTTTGAAACGTGGGCCGAAGAATATGGTGTGGCCTACGAGGTTCCAACGAGTTTCGGTGGGAAGAAGATCATGTTGTGCGATCCAAGAGCCCTCGCACACTACTATGCCAGGGAAACCTGGACATACGTACTAACTGACTCGACCAGAGTATTCCTCGAACGCGGGGTATGTTCCGCACGACATTTTCTTGCGCCTTGCGCTTACAACTCCATATCCAGTTCGGGAAAGGAATACTGTGGTCGCACGGGGAAGATCACAAGAGGTAACTTCAATATACTGAGGTCGAAATGACGTGCTAACCCCTGCTCCCAGACAACGCAAGTCCTTATCTCCTGCTTTTAGCCACGCTGCCCTGCGGAAACTCGCCCATGTGTTCTACAATTGTGCTCATAAGGTAAGGCTTATCAAACACGTTTGACATGGTTTCGGAAACTAAACATTGATGGCCCAGACGAAAGCCGGCTGGGACTCTTTGATCGACCTGAGTGGCGGTGAAAGTGCTGTCATCGAAATCCAAGATTGGATGAACCATATCTCGTGAGCCAATGATACGGTTACATTTGTTGAAGTTTGTCTGAACGCTTTCTCTAGTCTGGATACCATTGGGATGGCAGGGTTCTCTCACGAGTTCGGCTCCCTTGACGGTAAACCGGCCACGATCCAGAAAGTATTCAGTGCCTTCGACACGTCGGCCAAGAAATCGTTCATCGATATTGCCGTTGTCCTCTTCGCAGACGTGTTCCCCGTGTTTTCCTACATACCAGTATCATGTGTTCAGTCGCTCACCGATATGCAGGCGACGCTGTCGGGTGTCGCGAAGAAACTCCTAGATAGGATGGAGAAAGAGAAGAAGGATGGAGTTATTGACGGCAAAGAGGACAAGTCCATCATCGGAGTGCTTAGTACGTCGTCTCACTACAATCGGAGGATAGACTTACCAAGGTCCCCCTGTAGTCAAAGCTACTGAGGCGGAGGGCGAGCGACATGTGACCCCCGACGAAGTGCTGTCGTCGGTGAGTAATTAGTGATCCAACTCTTGATAAGCTATCACTTACGGCCCGGGATCACCAGATGAAAGAGTTACTTCTTGCTGGTTACATAACTACATCGAGTGAGTCTTGTGTTTTGATAAGGCTTGTTGACCGCCCTAATGGTTTTTTCAGACAGCTTGACCTGGACACTGGTTGAACTTGCCCGCAACCCAGACATTCAAAGCAAGCTGCGGGACGAGCTTTTGGCCTTTGGCTCAGAACCGACCTATGACCAGTTGCAGAGTAGCCTGACGCTACCTTACCTTGACGCCGTGGTACATGAGTCCCTTCGTATCCATCCCCCCCTGACAGACTTCGTCCGCGTAGTAAGTCGACTTGCAAAGAAGTCATATTCCTTCCCATTGACCATCATGTCACATTCTCAGGCAACGGAGGACGACGTCATCCCTCTCTCGGAACCCGTCATTACCAAGTCCGGTCAAGCCATCAACAGCATCTCTGTAGCGCGTGGGACGAAAATAGGGCTACCCTTGGCATGCATCAACCGGTCCACTGCCATCTGGGGACCAGACGCGAAGGTCTTCCGTCCAGGACGTTGGCTTGAGAAAGATGGTATCCCAAAGAAGGCACAGGATGTCCAAGGATATCGCCACCTCTTGACCTTTGCTGATGGGCCGAGGAATTGTCTTGGAAAGGGCTTTGCGGTATCTGAAATGAAGGTGGGTTCGAAGTTACTGCATGCTATTGGGGTATACTAATACACCTATGCATAGGCGGTGCTGTCAGTGCTGGTGAAGAGTTTCGTATTCGAGATGCGAGACGGTCCCAATACACAAATTGAACTATGCCAAGGAATACTGCCCAGGCCCCGAATAGTCGGCGAGGAAGGCGCGGCGATGCCATTGCGCGTGACCCGGTACGAGGGCTTTTAATTCATTGATGGCAAATGGACGACGGCGGGAGCCGTCACTTGCTGTGCCAAACTACTCGGACTATCCTTAACATTCGTCGTCGGTGATGGACGATCTATCCAGTGGGTCAACCACCGCTACACATATACACTAGACTGCATATATACCTTGATACCACAACGCACTGGATGCGTCGATGTAGTCCCATCAATTAGGATCACTCACCCTATTTTGCCCATTAATCCACATTTTGTTCTGTATTCCATCCGAGCATTGAGAATACCCTGAGTTGGGTGGGGTGCTGCAAGATAGTTTGGATTACCCCACCATGGATCCGAATTATGCACTAGTCCCATGTTTGTCCAGCTTATCACGGAGTGGGAGGAAGCTGGCTCGGAGTAAGTCTGTGACAAACTTGGCCTGCCGTGATGGGTGAGAACAGGCTATCCTCCAACATGTTCTTGAGCCTGGCACTCGCAGTAAGTCAGAATGTACAAACGCAAGTACCGGAAGCCCACACCTTATAAGCACGACCGAGCAACACTGTGGTCTACTTCATACTTGACATCCATTGATGACACCACTCCCGCTGATTTCAGCCCGTCCCTGTTCATAGGTGCCCATGAAGTAGACATCATCAGTGGCCCTCGAGCTGTCTCTACTACACTTGCACTCGAGTGCCCTGAAGTTCTTATTACTAACTAAATCTTGTTCTTACTTGGTGGGAGTTGGCCGCTTGCGGGCATCCCACTGGGGGAGTACGTACGACCCACCGAGGGGTTGGTCTTACACTCGGGTGACATCAGGGTGGGCGTGAGAGCTTCCATGCGGGACAGAACCCATCTGGGGGACGGAACCCCGCCCGTAGATCCACCCTCCTGGTGCCCAGTATGCTACCTGACTTTCGCCGGGCTCCCAGGACTTTTCTCGCTACTTTATGCCATCTCTGCTAGGAACCAACACCTAACTCGAGAGCTCAAGGCCTCATCGCCATGGCCAAGGCCATTTACATAGAGTAACATAGAACTGCCTTCGCATCCAGGAAAATCCGTGGCGACTCACTCGGTAAGTAGGCTGGACCATTCTTGTACTACGTCATTAACGATCTCCGGATGACCCGCTCATTCCGTCTCAATAGCATAACGTAGTTCTTCATCGTCCGACGCCTCCCGCCACCTCTTATTTTTGGTTATCTTTCACTTCAACCGTCGTTCCGGTTCCGTGACATCGCAAATTCATGGCTGCAAGTTCTGCAGCCTCCCTTTTTTATATATACCTGTCCCATTTTCTCCAACACTCCCAGGACTCAGCTCAATTGATTGAATGCCACAGACAATAAAGTGCGCTGTAGTTGGCGATGGTGCTGTCGGCAAAGTATGTCGCATTTCCAACCCTTTTGGTCGTTTTTGACACTGAAGCATGCCCCGTAGACATCTTTATTGATATCATACACTACCAACAAATTCCCCAGCGAGTTTGTTCCGGAGGTAAGCAGCACGGCGTGCGTGGGCTCCTGTAGCGGACATAAACCTGCAGCCAGGTCTTCGATAACTACGCCATGACTGTGATGATTGGTGAAGAACCCTATACTATTGGGTTGTTCGATACTGCCGGTCCGTCTTGCTTCTCCCTTTGGACGAGTAAGACGAGGGGACTGACACGTGGGTGGATGTTGTCTAGGCCAAGAGGACTATGACTATCTTCGCCAGCTATCATACCCTCAGACGGACGCATTTCTGGTGTGCTTCAGTGTGACATCTCCAGCATCGTTCGAGAACGTAAAGGAGAAGTGGTTCCCGGAAGTACACCACCATTGTCCTGGCGTGCCATGTCTTATCGTTGGCACCCGAATTGATCTGCGAGACGACCAAGCGGTTATCGGGAAGCTTGCAAGGCAAAAACAAAGGCCGGTTTCAACTGAGGCAGGCGAGTGTCTTGCCAGAGAGCTCGGCGCAGTCAAGTACGTGGAGTGCTCGGCCTTGACACAGAAAGGTTTGAAGGATGTTTTTGATGAGGTGATTTGATTTGCCTCATGGAACTCGTGAGTCTAACAAAGTTAATTACCACATAGGCTATTGTTGCCTCCCTCGAGCCTCCAGTGGTCAAGAAAAGAAACATATGTGTCACTGTTTAATGTATGACCCCCTTTCCATGATGACTTCTAAGTTCAACCCTCTCCTTCTGTGTCATATTTCCCTCACTTGATACTTCTGGTTGTTACAACTGCCAACTTTGCACTGCTTCAGGTCTGTACTAGCGAGTCACATACACATCAGCATTCATGCAGTATCAGAGCTCAGAAGATTAACATGCTTGTGTTCAAGTGCTCCGTGCACATGACCTCAGACATTTAGAGATGGTACTGTCTAGCAGATTGCACTGAATCGGAGGTCCAGACGTCCAATTCCGTATGATGCGTGGGAGCGCTTCCTCCGTTTTCATCTGCAGTCTTGATGATCATTGGTCTTCCTGTGACCCTTGTAGGGCTTCAGAGATGGTGCGACCTCATGCGCGAATCACACCGAGTATATAAATCCTATATGATAAGGATTAGCTGGGTGGGTGTTCCGATACTTGCGCGTGCAATTGCTTCCTGTCCGTCTTCGCTCGCAGTCTCGATCCACGACCACAGGGTCATTCACTTGCACCAGGAAGATGCAAGTTTAATGCAGAGTCTTCCTTCATCTGGAATTTGTAATCGACTTCACCATCCAATTGACTGGTACTCTCGTTCAAGAAGAACTGCAACCTCCAGTGTATTCATTGGATACCGTCTCGGCAGGTTCCTGACCCATCCTGTAGTGAGGTTGGCTCCTGTAGATCGACTCACTGCCAGATTTCCATGAGGAAGTTTCTCGACTGTATGCACACCACCAGGATCGGTTGCATCAATGCTGATAACAATGGAGGACCACTGTCAAGTTGTCCGAGGACACTGACCATGACTTGAAAGGCCTGAACAGATCACTAGTGGTTAGAGTTCCACGTACAGCATAGCAGGTTGTGCATCAGGCTCCTACATGCCATCTGCTGCTCGTATGAGGGTGCATAGGCATATTCCGCAGCAATGTCCAAAATTCAAACCCAGGACAACTTTAATTCCCTCACTCACAGTGATGGCTGCCCGCAAACATTTGTAAACAGCCTCAGCCACAGTGGTGCATCCCATGGACTTTGAAAAAAATGGCAGGAAAACCAAAATTAGGGTTACATATTTATGGTTAGGAGTGCTAGATAAGTCATAGGTATACATGTCATGTCCCACCCATCCTGTGCTGCACAAAGCAATCCCTTATGGTACCATTGCCTTCTGCTAGTCAATTGCCTTGTGCCCTCCCATCATTATCTAATATCTGTTATGCCCTGACCTTTTCCCTTCCCAACCCCATGTTCCACCTCTACTTCACATGTATGCTGCACTCACTGTTGTCATTGTTGCCATTGTTGTTGTTTCCACCCTTGCTGCCTTTCGGGTTATACCTGGAACCTCACCCTATGGACTCATGCTCTGGTAGTCCCTACTACCATTATCTTGGTTCCATCTTTCCTTTTATGTTTTACATTTTACTTGTCACTTGTATAGATTTTGCTGCTATATTTGACTCAACCCAAATATAGCATATGACTCCAGTGGTTGACTACCCAACCACTTGCTTACTGATGCATGACTTGTACCTTCCCCTTTCTGTTGTACTATAGCTGTGCATTGCTGCACATTGTTGACCTTCCCATTGCTTACCATGTCAGCCAGCACATAGAGGCTGTGGTACATACCAGTATATAAGTATCTACAAGCTCACTTGTATACTCCATCTTTTCGATACCTTGCAACTCAGCTCATTTATCACCATTGTTTGGTGATATGAGTGTGTCCAACCAAGGGGGCCTAAAGTCATCACATCCCAAGGTTATTCACTATACTGCCACTTTATGCACTAGACCTTTCTTAGGTCTTTTGTGTGTGCTGGCATAACAAAATCAAAAAGATCAACTTGCCACTGTGACCATTTTTTGGACACAACATTTGGTGTTGCTCTCTCTCTCTCTCTCTCTGCTTCACTGGTCTATCCTACCTAGGATATGTGATGCCAGTGTCTATACTCTCTTAAGTTGACTGACTGTTTTTCAGACACCTTGTTGACACATAGTGGATGGCAGGGGTATGGGTAACCCCTGGGGGGTCGTGGGTAGGGGTACTGTGGGTAGGGGTACAGGTTACATCTAGCCAACCCATACCCTACCCCTTACCCCTGGTGTGTACCCCTGGTACCCCTAGGGAAATGCATGGGTGTGGGTGTGGGTCAGCCTGTGGCTCAAAAATACCTAACTAAGTTTGGACATGTGTCTACTATTTCATGAGGCTTATTTGTTACCGACTTTTGTTACAGTTTCTCCTGCTGGCTCCAGGTGACCCAAGGGTTGGTATGCCAATGCAACTTTGTCATCTGTCAAGGACAGCAAGATGAACATTCAAAAATCTGGAATAATATGAGGGGTAGAACAGGGGGGAAAGGTGAGTGCTAGCCTTCACTATGAGAGAGAGTTGAGCTCATCATGCACAGAGCTCTGCACATGATGAGCTCAACTCTGACTGTGTTTGGTGAATTTTTCTCATGCCTCTTCACCAAGGGGTACTGTACCCCTTGGCTTACATTGACATGTGGCACTGCTGCTACTGTATAGTACCTGTCATACTGTAACTATAACTCCAGTGATGTAAACATCACAATGTCACAGCCAGGATGTCCTCCAAAAGGATTTCCCACCCAACTGAAAAGGTTCTTTTGCTACAAGCAACTTACCCCCGCAAACACAAAGTGCCACTAGACAGTTCAGAAGGTAACAAACAGACTAAAAAAAACAGTAGTGCCACTCCAAGTTCACCCATGACTGCAAATTGAAATTCATCTACTCCTGATCCAAACTCACCTACCAGTTATTCTCCACCTCCAAACCTCAGTGATGACAAGAGCATCATAGAAACTGAGCCTGATATCAAAGCTGACAAGACTGCAGAGTCCTCTGAGGCAGAGTTAGGTATGGCTTTCAGCTCAGTGTCACCATGCCTATGTCTGATGTAGTACTAGACTGACTCAAACATGAATGGAACTCACCTATATATGCCTTCTTTGCACCAGAACTGCTGCTTGCATGTATTTTGGTGCACAGAAAAGGGTTGTAAGAAGGGTGTTAGGAGGTACCTTGATAAAAGCGATGCATGGTCAACTGGGAATATGTGTAAGCATGTCAAAGCATGCTGGGGAGAAGATGTCTTACAGAAGGCTTTCAAAATGAGTGGAACAACAGCTGCCTGTGAGGCTGTCAAAAGCTATGTTAAAAGCGGCTCTATCCCAGCAGCATTTGACTGCCAGGGCAGGGTAAGTTACTCTCACTGGCAACACACAAAACTAGAAACAAGGTAAGCATGGTTGATCTTGGAATTTGCAGTGCTGAACCTCATCCAATAGGATTGAGATAGTCCACTGGGTTGCAGAGAGTGGCCAGCCCTTTGAAATTGTTAGAGACCACAGGTTTCAGTCTCTTATGAAAACTGGATGTCTGGAGTACTACATACCTGATACTCACACTGTCAGGTGAGATGTCCTCTCTGTATTTGCCTGTGTGTGCCAAAAACTTGCTATGAAATTACAGGTACATGACATGGATAATCAACTTGACAGGATAAGCTCATACTCATAGTCATATGAAGGCCGGCTTAGTTTCAGCACTGACACATGGACAGCTCCAAACTACAAGGCATTTGCAGTGGTCATGGTCTGCCTGATAGAGAAGGGGGAAGTGTTAGTAATGCCACATGATTTTTTTGAGGTTGCAAGGGTGAGTACTCACCCTTTCCTAAGCGTCACACTGTGCAAGTGTTGTTGTTGCATAAAGTCCCACACTGGTGAAGTGCTTGCAGAGGAGCTGAATAGATTGCTGGAGGAATTTTCCATGGCAGATAAGGTCCAAACCTCTTGAATTAATGGTGGAAATGCTTACCATAGTTTGAAGATCTTGGGCTTGACATGTGATAATGCATCAGCAAATGATGTGATGCCAAACAAGCTAGGATATAGGATGCTGGAATTTGAGGGGCAGACATCACAGATACAGTGCATGCTACATGTTGGAAACTTGGTTGCAAAGACAATGATAAGGCAGTTCGACTTACCTAGAAACCAGGAAATGGGAGAGCTGGGGACAGAACATGCAGAGCAGGCTGATGAAGATGACTATAGTGTGATGGCCACTGATATCAATGATGATGATGATGATGATGAGGGGTGGGTGGACAAGGTCACAGAATTGACTGCTGAAGAGCAGGCTGGGCTGGAATGAAGAATTTGTCCAGGCAGGTTAGTGCTGGCAAAAGTGAGTGCATACTCACCTTTGCACTTGCAAGCTCACTAGCTACTGCTGGAAGACATGCAAACTGGCCTTTAGAATAATCCACTCCACCATGATTCTTCTGCCCACTTGGCATGCCACTTGCAAGGAGACTGGAAAGAAGGTCAAGCAAATCCCACACAACATTTCAACCTGTTGGAACTCCACTTTCAACATGATCAACTTTATTCTTGAATATTGAGAGCCAGTCAATGCCATTACTGACAAGTGATGGCTTGGTTTGGCCATGTATGCCCTTGATGAGCATGAATGGGTCGTGTTGGGCCAGCTGCATAGGCATGCAAAATGGGAGGCAGACTGGATCAAGACTGTGAGTGACCTTGTTTGCAATACCTATGAGACTTCATATGCATCCCATGAAGTTCATGAGAGTCCTGCCAGTGCCAGTGCTGCTGATGTTAGTGAAAATAAGGTATGTTTAACTATACCAGACCACACGCACACTGCTGTGTCTTGGCCACTGGAGCAAACTGGGCTTAATCAAAGATGAAGATTTTCATAAGGTCATCTCTGAGCAGCCAGAGTTACCAGGGGATGATTTTGCAGAGCTTGAGCTTGATGATGGGTGAGATAAAATTGTGTCCTGATTCATAGATTTCTGGTAGCACATAGTTGATCAAAATCTGAGCATGCATTTGTAGGGTATAGACCCTTACACCCGCAGGAAGTACCTGTACCCTTGGGTAAGGGGTACAGGTAGTTCATGGGTATGGGTACCGGTTGAGTCCCTGAGTACCCATGGGTTACCCCTGCCATTCACTAGAAACAATGGACTACATACATATCAAGTAGTTTCTTCAGATCCAGATTGTCCTGAATTTCCTCAGCCATGAGGCCAGCCCTGGTAGACCCAAGGCTCTTGTTTGCCTTGTTGTACTTTTTGAGAAGCCTAAAGCAACTGATCAGCAGCAATTTAAAAAATTAACTCATGGGTGACATGGAAGGACATACATTTGAAAATGGCTTTTGATTGGCTTCACAAATATCACTGGAAACCAGTTGTATAGCTGCCTGATGTTTGGGTCATAGTCATTGTTGGTACTGCTGAGTAGATACCAGCACTTCATACTAAGTACCCAAAGGTAGTCAATAGAACTACATCATGATAGATTATTCTAGAACAATGTTCACACATAGTATAAAAGCCTGAGCCAATAGGGTGAGGGATAATAATAATAATCTAATCTCTATCACTTGATCAAGCCTCATATCCAACAGGTTATGAGCCCTGGCTCGACACTATAAACAAAAGAACCTCTATCAACTTATCACTACCTAACCAAAACTTCATGTTGACATGTTGGGGAACACCAAAGACTTTGTCAATGTCACAACACACACAAACAACACTAGTGGAGCCAGCAGCAGGGCATGGAACCTCAGTGCTATCTTGTCTTATAAAGTAGACACACTTAAAGATAATAATTGGCATGCATGGTGAATTCAAATGCAGAAATTCCTATGCCTGCACAAAGTCTTTAAGTATGCTGAGGGAAGTTGCCCAAAGCCAGAAGAGGACTTTGCCAGTAGTGCCGAAATAGCAGCATGGGAAGAAGAAGATCTAATCATGCAAACCCTCATATTGACAAATATAGATGACCAACAAATGGACCATGTCATGCATGCCGAAACAGTGGCACAGATGTGGGAAAATTTGAAAATGGCTCATCAAACACATGGCATTCAGACTGCTCTCATTGCGAAGAGGGAACTACTGAATGCTAAGTGTCCTGAGGGAGACAATATCGCAGTGCATATCAATAAACTCAAGTGCATGAGGAACGACCTGTCAGCCATGGGGAAGCCGGTCCCTGACAATGAGTTCAAGGATATTCTATTATTAAACATGCTGGAATCTTGGACCACATTTACCATGTCATACATGGCAGGCCAAATAGCTGGGAAAGGAGTTGATTTGGTCATGGTCGAAGAACTTACCATGGTATTGGTGGATGAATACAAGTGCAGGCAGGGCACTCCACAAGAACAGACGTGATTTACTCAAAGGAAAGTAAATAATAAGTGGAAAGAGCCTACAAAATCCTGCAACATCTGTGGATGCAATAACCATACTACTGACAGGTGCTGCCATAAGGGAAAGCCCAAATGTGGATACTGTCAGAAGTTAGGCCACACCAAAGACGAGTGCTGGAAAAAGAATGGCAGACCACCTAAAAAGGCTAAACCTGGACAAGCTAATTTTGCCTCAATCACAGAATTACCTACACGTGACATACAGGATGATGAACAGGTGCTACATGCAGATGGGAAATGGACATCTGACAGTAGTAGTACTAGTACATATAATAATGCATTCTCTGTATCTTATGAAGGAATAGATGAACATGTTGAATGGTACATGTGGGTGGCTGACTCAGGAAGCACAACACATATTGCCAAAGAAAAATCTATGTTTAAGGATATAGTCCCTATACAAAAAGAGGTCTGAGGAATCAGAGATCACAAAATCACAGTGCACAGAATTGGGACAGTCATGCTACAAGCACGAGTAGGCAATAGAACTTCTGTCATCACCTTATGGAACATACTATATACCCCTGATGCTGTACATAATTTAATTTCATTGACATGCCTCAATAGAGAAGGTGGCTCCTCCACCTCCAGGGGAGGACAAATGAAATTATATGATCAGAAAGGTAATCTATTTGCTATAGCTAATATACATGACAGAGTCTATGAACTATGCATGCGCAGGCATGAACCTGCAGAACATGTGTACCAGGCACATACCTGGGATGAATGGCACTGGTGTTTTGGGCACATTGGAGTCAAAGGACTCCAACACCTTCAATGCAACCGGTTAGTTGATGGACTTACCATGGTACCATTGCTGATTGTTGATTGCCCCTCGTGTATAGAGGCTAAACAATCTAGATTACTGTTTCCAAATACATCAGCTCTGAGAACAAAGGAACCAGGAGAAATGATACATACCGACATATGGGGACCAGCTCGAATAGAAGCCCTAAGTGGGTGCACACACTGGTACATATCCTTTGTTGATGATGCAACTCGATACTGTGAAGTCTGGTTCATGGTTAGTAAAGGAGAAGCATTGAGTAAATTAAAAGAATATATCACATACCTGGAGTGCCAACTGGGACACCAGACAAAGGTTATACGAGCTGACAATGGAAAAGAATATGTCAATAACAAAACACTCACCTGGTGTCATGATACTGGCATTGACTTACAAGTCACTGCACTGTACTCACCAGCACAGAACGGCATTGCAGAACGTTTCAACTGCATGCTGGGGGAGTTAGCCCGAGCCATGAGAATCACAGGCAATGTACCTGTGTTCCTATGGCCCGAGGCAATCACCCATGTGGCATATGTTCGAAATCATTCACACACTCGTGCACTTACTGAATCGATGCCCTACGAATGGTGGACAGGACACTGTCCTGACATGTTGCATTTCGAGGAGTTTGGATGCCCTGTATGGATCATGAATGAAGGCATCAGTATTAACAAGCTTGACACCAAGTCAATGTGACTTACCTTCATCAGATTCTTCGACAGACCCTGTGCTGTCTGCTTCTATGACACCCATACAAGATCTATTAAGACCTCCCATAATTTTCATTTCCTAAAAAATCTGGTTAGCATGCCAAACACTTCACCCACCTTGTCAGACAGTATGCCACATGAGGGGGAGCTGAAGCCTGGTGGTGTGCCTGATGGGAACACACTGGATACCAAAAAGAATAAAATAGAAATTAAAACAGATCAAGAATGTGTCAATAAATGAAAATGGACAGATGACAACAATAGCACTTACCAGAGAAAAAGCAATAGGCCCAAGGTGGTCAAGGACTACTGGGCACTTAATGACCCTATGCCAGAGTTGTCAGAAAATGAAGGTGATGACTCACCAGAGTTATTTCAAGACCCTGATGAGGAAGGACTTGAAGATAGCCCTACAGAACAAGCAGAGTTAGTATATGCAGCACTAAATGAAAGTGATGCCTTACCTGACAACCCAAGAATGCTGAAAGAAGCATGTGACTCACCCAAATGGTCAGAGTGGGAAAAAGCTGTCAAAGCAGAAATAGATCAGCTGCACCGAATGGGGACGTGGGAACTAACCAACTTACCAAAGGGTAGGGTGTTATGCCGTTGCGCACGAAAGTCCTAACAAAGGACAAGTGTGTTTATAGCAACGGCAAAGTATTACCTCAGGATGATAAGACTTTGAGTCCCTTTGACCAACATTGCTTGTATCCCCAAAGAATGGTGATAAACAATATGCTGGTTGCAAGGTAGCAAAAAGATACTGTACAGGGACAAGTAGCTATGGTTTATATACATACAGTAGCATGAGCACAGCTATGAGTCTCGTAAGTACTGACGAGTCCAGGGAACAACAACGAGTTCAGGAAGTACTGACAAGTACAAGAAGTACTGAGTACAGGAAAGGAAACTATGTGCAGCAAAGTGCAGCTATAGTACAGCAAGTGAGTCACAAACAAAGGTGAGACTGACAAACAAGGGCCAGGGCGAGTCAGGAGAGGTTGTGACCGACAAGTCAGGGTTGAACTGACTATCAATAAGACAAGAGCTCAGGGTTAGGCCCAAGACCAGTAACTGCACCGGTTACCAAAGCATCTGGCCATCAGGAGATGTGCCAGATATAACATGAGCAGCAGCGAGGGCAGACATGATGATAGTGGCAATGATGACAACAGAAAGGGCAGTGCAGGCCTGAAATAGAGGTGGGATGTGGTTGGAAGGGGAAAGATACAGGGAGTTTTGTAACATTACCCCCCCATTAAGCTCGGCGAGCCCCTGATTGACAATGGCCTGAGGAACACAGTGCTGTCAGTGTGTGACAGGTCAGGGGTGACAGAGTGGCATAGGGGGATAGGATGGCAGCCTCCTCCGGGGTTGTCCATCGAGAGCTGGCACCATTCCTACAGGACCAATGGCCAAGAAACTCGCAATCATAGCAGGAATAGGGGCGAAGGGGGTGATTGCACAGAACGGGTAGGTGTCCGCCAAGATAGAATCACAACTGATCATCGAGGGTGAGCATGATAAAGGGTCTGGGAGGAATGTCACTTTGTGCTTGCATGATGTTATGGATGGTTTGAAAATCGAGGTCCTGGCAGGCCTTTTCTAAGAGGTCGACCCAGGCATAAACAGTTCCGCCATTGTTTGCTGAGTCAGCGACAATAGTGGCAGCTTGGTGGAAGACCCTTTTGCATGTGACTTCCTTTTCTTCTTGGAAGGGTGGTGGTGACATCAGAGCCTCTCTTTTAGGGATGGATAGCCATTCTGTGCTAACTCCACAAGGCAGTCCTTGTCTTGTTTCAACATCTCGGGGAGACACCCCCAAAGTGCTTCCTCCAGCAGACACTTCCATTCCAACCATCTCACGAAGTTGTGATCTTCCATCCTTGATTGCAGAAGCAACTTCACGTAAGGCATCCAACCCAGATCTAATGGGTCGATCAGTATTTTTGGCTCGAAAAGAATGGGTGACCTCCAGTCTGATATCCTTGTGTACCAGACTGATGATGTCATGTTGCACATCACCCATGGCACTAACCATTGCACAAAGCAAACTTTCGACATAGGCTCCTTTCTCCTCTGGGTCGCACACCTGTGTAGCTCCTAAGAACTCTGGGACATACAAGGCAACTATGTCTGATCCTCGGAAGATTTGACACAGCAGCTGTAGATGTTCACATTGTTCTCCTGTTGTCCCATCAAGTGTGTGCCCTTCATTGTACTTCATGAGAAGCCAACAGTAGTCAAAGAATTGAGATGTCGTGGGGCCCACTTGAGAGAGCCCTGGGCAGGGGGAGGCAAAGCAGGCAGACCCGGTACAGGGCAGTATGTGCTTGCATGATATGGGTCTGGTGACAGGTAGAGTGGGAATTGGTGGCCATTCGTTTGAGTTTGGCCCTTCATTAGGGTCATAGTCATAGGGAGTGGCTGAGAGTTGATCCACAAGTGGGACGACTGGGAAAGGGGTGGAAGGATGGGCATGTTTCTTGCCTTTGTTGGATCTTGGTCCAACCCGTTTAAACGAAATTCCTCCGAGAGGGGTGAATGAGGTGGCATCAGAAAGGGGTTTGACAGAGGTGGTAGAGGCAGAGACCTTGCCAGTTCCGGCCTGCAATGAGCTGGTGTTGGAGGGGTTGGGTAACATGGGGAGGGCATGTGGGGAGGATACAATGACTGGTGAGCACAGCAAGATATCCATTGAGGTGAAGGTGGAGTCAGCGAAGTCAGATTCATTGAAATTGTTGAAGTAGTCAGACCCAGGGTTTTCCGTGTTGACAGAGTGGGGCAAAGACATTTTATATGTTGAGGTGTTGAGCAAGCTTATATTCATAAAGGGCTTCCTCAGCATGCTCCTTTATATGTGTTTTGGGTTCCCATGTGTTAGACGAATGAGGGAATCCTTTCCACTTTACCAAGTACTCATGCTCCTTCCTACACCCCTTGGTACGATGATTGAGTATCACCTCTAGCTCCCATTTGACCTTGTCATCAACCAAATCTGGCATCGGTTGAGGTGGGGCAGAGCTGTACTCATCCATTTCCATATAGGGATATATTCATGACGTGTGGAAGATGGGGTGGACCTTCCATGTCATGGGAAGATCAAGTTGTACCACCATGGGCAATATTAACTTGATCACCTTAAAGGGGCCGAGTCTTCTCGGCTCAAGTTTGGTTGACTGACCCTGCATTCGGAGGTTCACTGAATTGAGCCATACTTCATCTCTGACCTTCGGTGGTTGATAGGTTCCTTTGCTTCGGTTCCTCATCATTTCCTGTGTCCTTTTATGGGACAGCATCGCAAGATCTCGATTAGAAGCAAGCAACTGAAGTTGTTCGTCAATGGACAGGGCTGAAGTGGTTCTTGTGGTGGGATAAGGGGAGGGATCATAACCATACAGCAGCGAAAATGGAGTTTGTTCATGTACTGAATGAACCTGTGAATTGTGCACGAACTCCACATCTGGGAGTTTTCTTGGCCAGGAATTTGGCAGCTCAGCGCAATAGCACCACAAATAAGTTTCAAGCTCTTGGTTGACATGTTCACTTTTGCCATTGGTCTGAGGGTGATATGTGGATGAGAGTTTGGTTTTGATTCTGACCACTTTGTACAGCTCCCAAGTAAAGGCAGAGGCGAACTGAGGTCCCTGATCAGATATGACACTCTCAGGTAGGCCATACCTCTGATAGATGTTCTGGTGGAACAGCCTTGCTAGTTCCACTGAATCCACAGTTTTGTTGGTTGGCATGAACACTGCCACCTTCATGAGTCCTTGATCCACAATGGTAAGAACCGAGTCATATCCCTCAGACAGGGGTAAGTCAGTTATGAAATCCATTGAGACTTGTTGAAATGGAAGGGGATTACATGGGGTGTCATTTGGTGTGATCGGAGGAGTGACCAGGTGGGTGATTACTTTACTTGCCTGGCATACTGGGCATCCCTTGACGTAGTTGTGGACTGACTTCCACATTCCGGGCCACCAGACCTCTTTCATCATTTTCTTCGTCATTGCCTTTATTCCAGGATGACCTGCTGATGGGTGGTCATGATAGTCTTTTAGGCATTGCTTTCGAGTTGTAGGTGGGATATACGGCTGCTGTTTGTATCGTTTTGTCCCATCTGGGACTTCTTGTACATTTTCTTTTTCTTTTGAGAGGGTCGAGTCCTTTGGTGTTTTGCTTGTTGCGCACTCATAGACCTCTCTTGATATTACATACACCCCTTTTTGGGATCAGTCAACCTTTGATGTATCATTTGTGATGCATTGTACTGAAGCTGTGTGAGCTGAAGAGTTGGTTTTGTCAGTTTTTACCCCCCCAGAAAGCCACATGGATTCAGGCAGGGCAGCCGCCATAGTAGCTGGTTCTTCACCATAATCAGACTGGCGAGACAGCATGTCAGGTGCCCCCATTAGTTTCCTGGGTTGATGGGAAAACATTAGTGGATAACCTTGGAGAGTATCCAACCAGTGAGCTTGGCATGGAGTGAGCTTCTGTGGGTGTTGCCAATATGTAAGGTTTTTGTGGTCAGTGTAGACCACCATTGGTTCCACTGGGGATATGAGATAGTGATGGAAAGTGTCCAGAGCTTGTATAACCACAAGCATCTCTAGATCGAACACCTGATACTGCTGTTCAGCCCCTTTAAGGGATTTGGAGAGGAAATGACATGGGTGCCATTCATTGTCATTTTGAACTGAAAATACTGGCCAGACCAGGGATTGAACCCAGGTCTTCCCACTAGTGCTGGGGTGCCTTACCACTAGGCCACCCGGCCATCCCTTACTAGCCTAGAGTGTGGATTCACATTCCAACATGTCAGGCCCCTTCTGGGTGAGAACCGCTCTGGTGCTGACCTTTGAGGCATCTGTAAACAAGACGAACAGTTTTCAGTGGTCAGGTATTTGCAACACTGGTGCTGAGCACAAAAGTTCCTTGACTTTCTGGAAGGCACCATCTTCTTCCTTGTTCCATCTCCATTTAACATCCTTTTTCAACAAGTTGTGGAGCAGATGAGCTACTTGGGAGAATGATGGAATGAATCTTCTGTAGAAGTTGCAAAAACCTATAAAAGATTGTACATCCCGTAGACACAATGGGGTCAGCCATCTTTTGATGGCATCAGTTTTTACCAACACCATTTGCACACTTCCTTGTGTCACCTTCATTCCTATGAACTTGACCTCCTCAGTTTCAAAGACGCATTTTGACAGTTTCAACCAGAGGTGTTCCCTTTGACAGATGGTTAAAAACTCCCATACATACTGTTTGAGTTCCTTGCAGTGTAGGGAGGGATTACTCCCTACTAGGTATTTTATTTTATTTCATTGTTTTTACTTAGGTTTTCTTTCCTATTCTCTTGTTTTTCCTTTTACTTGGTATTTCGAAGCTGTATGTGCACATGCTGTGGCTTATGTAAGCCCGTGCACGCACTTAGAGTACAGTGTACATACCTACAAGAATAACAGATGAGTAACCAGAGATGAAAAGACAGAAATCTGAGCCCAAAGAGCTCAGATTATTATTTCTCTCTTATCAGACATTCTATAGATGATCTCTTGACTTCTCTCTTGGATTTTAGGGCACATTTTCTCTGTTTTCACTATACTCCTTGACTCTACCAGGCAACTCAAGTCCTCCTGGGTCGAACTGAAGACCCCCTTCCAACAGGAGACTTCTTAGATCTCCTCCCACACTCACTAACAAACTTTACAGCGGGTTTTGGCATGAACTACCACATCATCCATATAACTGCATTGTTGTCATTTGTGTAGTTGACTGGCAAAAGTGGTATCCATGAACCACTGGAACATGGGTGGGGAGTTGCATTGTCCAAAGAACATTACAGTCAGTTCAAACAGGCCTTGAGGCGTCAAGAAAGTGGCTTTCCACTGATCCTCCATTTTGACACATACATTGGTAAACCCCCACTGCACATTGAACTTTGCCAAGTATTTGGACTCGCATAGTTCATCAACCATTTGCAGTATGTTGGGTAGCAGATAGGAGTCATGAATGGTGTGAGAGTTCAAGTATCGGTAGTCTTGAACTAGCTGTTTCTTGCTGTCCTTTTTTGTGACAAAGAACACTGGGGCTGACACCAGTGACTCTGAAGGTACAATTTTTCCACAGGCTAAGTTTTCATCAATAAATTCGTCAAGCAACTTCATTTCATCTGGGGACATCGGGTATAGTGTAGCCTTCTTCATCATCGATTTATTGTCTTTTTGAAACTCCTCCTTAGTTTTGATTTCATGATCCAACCCTTTCCAGAAGTGCGGTAAGGGTATGTCAATCTTGGAGAAGACATTGGCAAACTCGGAATATTCTTTCGGTAAATCGGGGACTTCCGTAGGAGCAGCATTCATCTTGAGTTGAGTTGAGATAGTCGTGTGATTTACAGAGGCGGTCTTGACCTCATGTTTATCATCTTTCTTCTTCGGCAACTGTTTAGGGGAGTCACCCCATCCTTTGATCTTCTGAGTTTCCCAATTCATAATGGGTTTCTCTTGTCAAAGCCACAGCATTCCTAGTATGATGTGATCCTTTTTCTCCAAAGGTCCGACAAAGCACAAGAGTGTACATCTCCTTCCTTTGACCTCTACCTGAAGGTAGCACTTCCTGGTTACTTGACGGCTTATGGTCCTGTCAAATCCGATAATTTCTTGACCTTGTACATTTTTATTCAGAGTTCCCAGACCACAGTTGGTCCAACCAGATTTATCTCTGTGCCGCAATCAATTAAGGCGCTAACTTCCACTTTGTAGTTGAGGAGCTTGATGTATCCAGTTGGTGATCGAGCAGACATGTTTGATTCATCACTGATACTAGATACATTGTAAGCAGACGAGACTTTAACTTTGGACAAACTGGATGGAAGAAAACCAGGATGTCCATTTAAAAATCCTTTCTTAGCATTTCGTGGTACATGTTTTCTGGAGCTCTGGCCAAAACGACCTCTTTGACCTCATGGACTTCGTGGGTTTCTTGCATTCCCTTTTGATATGCCCTTCATCTCCACAGTTGTAGCACTTGATGACATAGGCAAAACCATTAGGAGTCATCTTCCATGTCCTTCCATGTTTATCGATGTCCATGGCATTTGGATTGCGATGAGGAGTAGGATGATGGAAGTTGAAGAAAGAAGTAGGGGCAGTCTTTCCATCCAGGATGCATTTGTTCTCAATTTTACTGACAGCTTCCCTGGTGGTGGCAATCCATTCAGAAACAGTTTTTGGATCTCAATGATCGAGAACCCAATCTCTAATCTCCTTCTTCAGACCTTTTCCAAAAAAGATCACACCATTGAAAGAGTTGTTGCAGAATTTGGCACAATTAAAAAGGGCTATAAAGTGCATGACATAATTTTCAAGCAGGGTGGAACCTTGGGTGAGGGTAACCAGTTCTAGCTGGGCTTTGCTGCATTGATCTCCGCTAGCGAACATGGCCTGGATTGTGGCTTCGAAATTATCCCATGTGTCATTATAGGTTGCGAGGCCACTATCCACGTGTTCGTTGATGTAATTTTCGGTGAAGGCGGCAGCAGAGCCTTCTGTCATGTAAGAGAGCACCAGACCAATCTGAAGGTGGTCCATTATGTAGATGTGCTGGTGTATTTGCAGGTAACCTTTATCCTGTGTAAGCCAAGCAGGGAGATGTTTATGGTCACTGTTATACATGGTAGGTTTGTTCAGATTGAACTTGTGTCCTCTGTTAAGCTTTTCTTCCAAAGAACAGAAGTGTCCAGGGTTGCACATCCATTTTTGACCAAAAGCCTTTGCCAGAAGCTCTTCAAGTTCTTTCTCTGTAGGCTCTCTATTAAACAGTGGGGTTCCTGACTTCTTGGCTTCCTGTCCAGAACCACCAGCTGCTCCTAAAGACAATCCTTCGGTAATGTGTGACATGAGATTGGTGATAGATTCCTCTTCTTGATTGGGTATAGGTACATCACTGATAGCAGATCTGAAATCCAATAACATGTCATCTATCAAGGGCTCAGTGTTGGTCTCTGATTTGGGTTCTTGTTCTTGGTAAGTACCAAGAATAGCTGGGTTGTGAAGAGTAGAGGGAAGATAGGGAGAAGTAGCAGTAGAGAGACCATACTTATGGGCAAACCTTCTACCGGAATACTCGGTTGAAGTACAAGGTGGAACAGGTGGGGCTTTTCCTTTACCGAGTTGAGAAGGAGGTGGTCAAGGAGGACAATTGGGACCTCTGGAAGACACCTTGGGCAATCAGTATGGTGTAGAGGAAAAGGTGGAGTGGTGTGTTGACAACTTGTCCAAGGAATGGTTGGTTGATGGAGTAGTTTAGACACTAGTAGCTTGATCCGTTTTGACTGGATTGACTAGTGAAGTTTGACAAAGAGAAAAGCTGAGCATCATGTCCGAATAACAGTCACAGCAGCAAGTTGATCTTTTTGCTTTTGTTATGCCATTGCACATGAAAGTCCTAACAAAGGACAAGTGCATTTATAGTGATGGCAAAGTATTACCTCGGGATGATAAGACTTTGAGTCCCCTTGACCGACATTGCTTGTATCCCCAAAGAATGGTGATAAACAATATGCTGGTTGCAAGGTAGCAAAAAGATACTGTACAGGGACAAGTAGCTATGGTTTATATACAGTAGCATGAGCACAGCTATGAGTCTCATAAGTACTGACAAGTCCAGGGAACAACAACAAGTTCAGGAAGTACTGACAAGTACAAGAAGTACTGAGTACAGGAAAGGAAACTATGCACAGCAAAGCGCAGCTATAGTACAGCAAGTGAGTCACAAACAAAGGTGAGACTGACAAACAAGGGCCAGGGCAAGTTGGGAGAGGTTGTGACCAACAAGTCAGGGTTGAACTGACTATCAATAAGACAAGGGCTCGGGGTTAGGCCCAAGACCAGTAACTGCACCAGTTACCAAAGCATCTGGCTGTCAGGAGATGTGCCAGATATAACAGGAGCAGCAGTGAGGGCAGACATGACAATAGTGGCAATGATGACAACAGAAAGGGTGGTGTAGGCCTGAAGTAGAGGTGGGACGTGGTGAAGAGAAATAATAAGAGATAACCCAGGGAGTGGACTCTAAAGGCTAGTTTGACCCTATAGGGAATCCTGCTGAAGAGAAGAACTAGTAGAGAAAATGAAATAGAAAAGAAACTAGACACTTAGCTGCACAACTCAACCTGTAACTCACTGTACCACCACCTTAGGACTTCCCTAAGGCTGCTCAGACCTCACCCTCAAGGGCTGTAGCAGTAAGAAGCTGCCACAGACTGGTCCCACCAGTCTGTGATCCCCAGCCTCTATAGTGGTTGCTTGCTTTTTTTGTAGCTAGTACAACTTTGAGGTCAAGTCCAAACGTGCTTACTAATCACCCTCTTGCCTCACCACTAAGTCCCAATCCCACTTACAAAATGGGGATCAAGCCCCTTAGAAAAGTAAACAAAATTCCTCAACACCTCTATCCTCTCATTTCCTTCTAATCCCTTACTAGGGAGCTCCCACTCCCTACAGCGGTCAGAAGGGGAAAGATACAGGGAGTTTTGTAACATAGGGTACTGGTATCCAACAAATGGGTCCTCATTCAGAAGTACAGCAAAGAAGGAAAATTAGAAAAATATAAAGCATGCTTAGTAGCAAAAGGGTACTCACAGATACCAGGGATGGATTATATGAATACATTCTCACTGCTAGTGAGGCTGGAAACAATCAGGGCAATACTAGCACTAGTGGTTTCCCAGGACTGGGAAATACAACAAATGGACATAAAGGGTGCTTATCTAAACAGCACACTAAAAGAGGAAGTCTATATGAAACAGCCCAAAGGCTTCAAAGATGGTACACAACACATGTGCTGCCTAATAAAAACATTATATGGGTTAAAACAGTCAAAGAGAGTGGAACATTGAACTAAATAGGCAGTTAGTGCAAGGCGGATTCAAATGCATGTGGTCAGACCCCTATGCATATGTCTGGTGGACAACAGAAGGAATAGAAATCATTACTGTATGGGTAGATGATCTCTTACTGATCATGTCACAACAGGGGCTCATGACATCACTGAAAGTACAACTACAGTCTATGTTCAAGGTTACTGACCTTGGAGACCCTAAGAAAATAGTTGGTATAGAAATCACATGAGACTGGGCCAAAGGAACTCTGTTCATAGGGCAGACATGGTATATAGATTCTATACTATGGGTGCAAGGGCTAGAGGGCACAAACAGTGTGAAGACACCTGTGGACACGAAGGTTCAGATGTTCCTGGAACAGGAACAGGAAGAATCAACTAACCAAAATAAGTATGCTTCCCTGATCAGATCTCTGATGTATGCCACAGTTGCCACATGACCTGACATCGCCTACACTGTAAATAGATTGGCCTCATTTACATCAAACCCAGACTTGAGACATTGGGTTGTGGCCAAGTGAATACTAAGGTACCTACAAGGAACAAAAGACTATGGAATAATGTATAGCACAAACAAAGGTAATACTACTACCCAAATATTTCAAGGGTACATAGATGCTGTTATGCCATTGTGCACGAAAGTCCTAACAAAGGACAAGTGCATTGAAGCGATGGCAAGGTATTACCTTGGGATGATAAGACTTTTGAGTCCCCTTGACTGATGTTGCTTGTATCCCCAAAGAACGGTGATAAACAATAGGCTGGTTGCAAGGTAGCAAAAAGATACCATACAGGGATGAGTAGCTATGGTTTATATACTATGACAAGAACACAGCTACGAGTCAGGTAAGTATCAATGAGCCAAGGAACCAACAACGAGTCTGGGAAGTACTGATGGGTATGGTAGGTACTCAGTATGGGAAGGAAACTATGCACAGCTATGGTACAGCAAGTGAGTCATGAACTGAGACACGACTGATGAGCAAGGAACCAGACAAGTTGAGACTAATGAGTCAGGGTTGAACTGACTGCCAACGAGATAGGGGTTCAGGGTTAGGCCCGAGACTGGTAATCATACTGGTTACCAAAGCATCTGGCTGTTGGGAGATGTGCCAGATATAATGCCAATGGCAGCAAGGGTGGATATGATGATGGTGGCGATGATGACGATGGAGAGGGTGGCATAGGCATGAAGTAGAGGTGGGATGCAGTTGGAAGGGGAAAGGTATAGGGAATTTTGTAACATTACCCCCCTGTTAAGCTTGGTGAGCCCCTGATCAATGACGGCCTGAGGAACACGGCACTGTCAGTGAATGATGGGTCGAGGACAGTGAAGGGGTGTAGGGGGATAAAACAGAAGCCTCCTCTGGGGTTGTCCATCAAGAGCCTGCACCGTTTTGGCAAGACCAATGACCGAGGAACTCACAGTTGTAGCATGCATAGGGATGAAGGGGGTGATTGCATTGTAGGGAGAGTATTCTCCCTACTAGGAGATTTGTTTTATTTTATTGTTTTTACTTTCTTTTGTTTCACTTCATTTACCTTAGATATTTACTTAGTGTTTCAAGTTTAGACACGTGATGTGGCTTATATAAGCCACTCGTGCACCTACACTCCACTGTAACTACTTAAAAATAACAACGAAGTACTGAGTTAAGAGTAAGAGTTCAAGTTCAAGAAGGCCTTGAGTTGCCTTCTTCTGTGTCTAGACAGTCTCAGACAGCATCAGATGTTCCCCAGACAGCATCTCTCCCCAGGCTTTAGAAGCCCCTTTGGAAGTACTCTCCCCTCTCAGATCATCACTCCCCACCCCAGCAGTTTCTTATTCTGATTCTTCAGCATGGAAGGGAAAGGCATCTGCCAAGATAGAACCACAGCTGATCATCAAGGGTGAGGGCAATAAAGGGATGAGGGGGTATGTCGCTTTGAGTCTGAACAATGTTGTGGACAGTGTGGAAGTCAAGATCCTGACAGGCCTTTTCTAAAAGGTCGACCCAAGCATAAATGGTTCCTCCATTGTTTGCTGAATCAGCAATGATGGTGGCAGCCTGGCAGAAGACCCTTTCACACATGACCTCCTTTTCTTCTCGGAAGGGTGGCAGCAATGTCGGAGTCTCTCTTTTAGGGATGGATAACTGGTCTGTGCTAGATCCATGAGGCAGTCCTCATCTTGTTTTGACAACTCAGGGAGACACCCCCAAAGTGCCTCCTTTGGCAGACATCTCTGTTCCGACCATCTCATGAAGTTGTGATCTTCCATCCTTGATTACAGAAGCAACCTTGCATAAGGCATCCAGCCCAGATTGGACAGATTGATCGGTGTTCTTAACCCAAAAGGAATAAGTGACTTCAGGTCCAAGATCTTTATGTACCAAAGTGATGACGTCATGTTGAACATCACCCATGGCACTGACCATAGCACAAAGCAGGGCTTCGATATAGGCCCCTTTTTCCTCAGGGTCGCATACCTGCATAGCTCCCAAGTACTCAGGGACATACGAAGTGACTACATCTGATCCTCAGAAGATTTGACACAGCAACTGTAAACATTCACGTTGTTCTCCTGTTGTCCCATCAAGTGCATGCCCTTCATTATACTTTGTGAGAAGCCAACAGTAGTCGAAGAATTGAGATATTGTGGGGCCCATCTGAGAGAGCCCTGGGCAGGGGGAGGTAAAACAGGAAGCCCCAGTACAGGGTGGTATGTGCTTGCATGATACAGGCCTGGCGACGGGTAAAGCGGGTATTGGTGGTTGTTCATTGGGATTTGGCCCTTCATTAGGGTCATAGTCATAGGGCATGGCTGAGAGTTGATCCACAAGGGGGATGACCAGGATAGAGGGGGAAGGTCAGGAACATTTCTTTCCCTTATTCACTCTTGGACTGATGCATTTAAACGAGATCCCTCTGAGAGGGACAAATGAGGTGGCATCAGAAAGGGGTTCATTCGACAGAGGTGGTGGAGACCTTGTCCATTCCAACCAACATCAAGCTGGCATCAGTGGGGTCAGGTAATGCAGGGAGGGGGCATGAGGCTGGTACTGCAAGTGGTGAGGCTGGGGAGATGTCCATCGAGACAAGGGTAGAACTGGCAAAGTTGGATTCATCAAAGTTATCAAAGTAGTCAGAGCTGGGGTTTTCAGTGTTGACAGAGCGAGGTGAAGACATTTTATATGTTGAGTCAGCGGGCAAGCTTGTAGTCATAGAGGGCTTCTTCAGTGTGTTCTTTTATATGTGCTTCAGGCTCCCAGGTGTTGGATGAATGCAGGAACCTCTTCCACTTCACCAAGTACTCATGTTCCTTGCACCGACCCTTTGTGCGGTGATTAAGTATCACCTCCAGCTCCCACTCGACCTCATAGTCAACCACATCAGGTATTGGCAGTGATGGGGTGGGACCATACTCATCAGTTTCCTCATAAGGGTATATTTGCGATGTGTGGAACACCAGATGCACCTTCCATGTCACAGGAAGATCAAGTCATACTGCCACAGGCGATATTAACTGGGTGATCATAAAAGGTCCAAGTCTTCTTGGCTCCAACTTGGCCGACTGCCCCTGCATCTTTAGATTAGCTGAGTCCAGCCAGACTCAATCTCCAATCTTGGGTGGTTCATAGCTTCCTTTGCTTCTTTCCCTCATCACCTCATGGGCCTTCTTATGGGACAACATTGCTAGATCTCGATTGTTAGCTAGCAACTGTAGCCTTTTGTTGATGGAGGGAGCTAGGGTCATTTGTGCCATAGGATAAGGGGAGGGGTTGAAGCCATAGAGTAGAGAAAATGGAGTTTGTCCATGTACCAAATGTATTCATGAATTGTGGGTGAACTCAGCATTGGGTAACTTCCATGCCCACAAGTTGGGCAGCTCTGTGCAATAACACCTTAAATAGGTTTCAAGTTCCTGGTTGACCCATTCACTTTTGCCATTGGTTTGAGGGTGATAAGCTGATGACAACTTGGTTTTGACCCCTATTGCCTTATACAGTTCATGGGTGAACACAGAGGTGAACTGTGGTCCTCAATCAGATATGACACTAATGGGAAGTCTGTATCTTTGATATATGTTCTGCTGGAACAGCCTTGCCAATTTCACTGAATTGGCCGTTTTGTTGGTCAGTATGAACACAGCCACCTTCATAAGTCCTTGATTGACTATGGTTAAGACCATGTCATATCCCTCAGACAGGGGTAGTGTTGGAATGAGAATCCACACTCTAGGCTAGTAAGGGATGGCTGGGTGGCCTAGTGGTAAGGCACCCCAGCACTAGTGGGAAGACCCAGGTTTGATCCCTGGTCTGGCCAGTATTTTCAGTCCAAAAGGTTATGAGCCCCGATGGTGCTGGAAACTGGTCCCTGATGGGAGCACACACAAGAGCCTGCCCTAGACTGGGTGTGAGTGGCATGCTGACCAATGGGTGAGTCAGCAGCACTACACTAGTGCTGGGGAGTGAGTGTGGCTTCAGAGGGAAGTGTTGGAATGAGAATCCACACTCTAGGCTAGTAAGGGATGGCTGGGTGGCCTAGTGGTAAGGCACCCCAGTGCTAGTGGGAAGACCCAGGTTTGATCCCTGGTCTGGCCAGTATTTTCAGTCCAAAAGGTAGATCGGTGATATGTAAAGTCCATAGAGATTTGTTGGAAGGGAAGAGGGTTGGATGGGGTGTTGTTTGGGGTGATCAGCAGAGTTACTGGATGAGTAATGACCTTGTTAGCTTGGCATATTGGACACCCCTTGACATAACTGCGAATCGACTTCCACATGCCAGGCCACCAAACCTCCTTCATCATCTTCTTCGTCATTGCCTTTACTCCAGGATGTCCTGCTGACAGGTTATTGTGGTAGTCCTTCAGGCACTGTTTCCGAGTTGACAGTGGGATGTACAATCGTTGTTTGAATTGTTTTGTCCCATCTGACACTTCTTGCACATTTTCATTTTCCTTTGAGAGGGTTGAATCCTTTGGCATTTTGCTAGTTGCATGTTCGTACACCTCTCTAGATATTACATAGACTCCTTTCCGGGATCAGTCAACCTTTGGCTCGTTGTTCATGATGCATTGTACCAAAGCCATGTGAGCTGTGACATTATTGTTAACGGTTTTTACCCCCCCATCAAGCCACATGGATTCAGGTAGGGCTGCTGCCATCATAGCAGGTTCCTCACCATAATCAGACCAGCGAGACAGCGCATCGGGTGCCCCCATAAGCCTCCCAGGCTGATGGGAAAATGACAGCAGGTATCCTTGAAGAGTATCCAGCCAGCAGGCTTGTTGTGGAGTTAGCTTTTGTGGGTGGCACCAATACATGAGATTTTTGTGATCTGTGTAGATCACGGTCGGTTGGACAGGGGAAATGAGGTAGTGCCAGAAGGCATCTAACACCCAGATTACCACTAACATTTCTAAGTCAAAGACCTGGTAATGTTGCTCAGCACCTTTAAGTGACTTTGAAAGGAAATGGCAAGGGTGCCACTCATCATTCACTCCCTTCTGGGCTAACATGGCCCTGGTTCTGACCTTCGATGTGTCCATAAACAAGGCGAATGGTTTCTGATGGTCAGGAATTTGTAAAATGGGTGCCAAACAGAGGAGATCCTTGATCCTCTGGAATGCCTTGTTCTCTTCTTGGTTCCAACACCACTTCACATCCTTTTTAGACAGGTTGTAAAGTGGGTGAGCAATTTGAGAGAATGATGGGATGAACCTTCTGTAAAAGTTACAAAACCCTAAAAAGGACCATATGTCATGTAGACAGGCCAGTACTGGCCAAGTTTCGACTGCATCAGTTTTGACTGATACTGTTTGCACACTGCCTTGTGTGACTTTCATTCTGAGGAACTCTACTTCTTTGGTTTTGAAGACACACTTTGAGATCTTCAGTCAGAGTCATTCCTCTTGGCAGACTGCTAGGAACTCCCGAACATATTTTCATAACTCTGGGAGTGTTTTGGCATGTATCACGACATCATCCATATATCCACATTGTTGTTGTTTATGTAGCTGTTGGGCAAATGTTGTATCCATGAACCTTTGGAAAGTAGGGGGTGAGTTGCACTGTCCAAAAAACATTACTGTTGGTTCGAACAATCCTTGAGGCACTAGAAATGCTGCCTTCCATTGGTCTTCTGGTTTGACCCTAATGTTTGTGAAACCCCAGCATACATCAAATTTGGCAAAGTACTTTGACTTGCATAGCTTGTCAATCAGTTGCAGGATATTTGGAAGACAGTAAGAGTTGTGGATCACTTGGGGGTTCAAATATTGATAGTCTTGAACTAGCCATTTCTTCCCGTCCTTCTTGGCCATGAAGAACACCGGTGCCAATACTGGTGATTCTGAAGGGATTATTTTTCCACAGGCTAAATTTTCATTGATAAACTCGTCAAGAGCCTTCATCTCGTCCAGGGACATCGGATATAGTGTCACCTTCTTCATCATCAGTTTGTTGTCCTTTCGGAATTCCAGTTTGGTTCGGATTTCATGGTCCAACCCTTTCTGGAAATGTGGCAATGGAGTATCTGTTTCCAAGAAGACATCAGCAAACTCAGTATACTCCTTTGGCAAGTCAGGAACCTCCAGAGGGGTTACATTCATCTCGAGTTTTGTTGAGATTGTAGTGTGATTTACAGAGGCAATCTTGTCCTCATGTTTATCAGCTTTGTTCTTCAGCAACTGTTGGGGGGAGTCACCCCATCCTTCAATTTTCCGAGTTTCCCAATTCATGATGGGTTTCTCTTTTCGAAGCCATGGCATTCCAAGAATGATGTGATCCTTTTTCTCTAAGGGTCTGATGAAGCACAACAGTATGCTTTTCTTTCCCTTAACCTCTACTCGAAGATAACACTTCTGGGTTACTTGATGGCTAATGGTCCCATCAAACCCTATAATTTTCCAAGGTCTTTTTACCTTGTATGTCTTTATCCAGAGTTCCCAAACCATGGTTGGTCCAACCAGATTTACTTCTGCACCACAATCGATTAGGGCACTCACTTCTGCTTTGTAGTCGAGGAGCTTGATGAATCCAGATGGTGATTGAGCCGACATATCCAATTCATCACTGATGCTAGATACATTGTAAGCAGATGAGACATTCACTTCAGACAAACTGGATGGAAGAAAACCAGATTGTCCCTTTAAAAATCCTTCTTTTCCTTTCTCAACAATTCATGATACAGATTTTCTGGACCACTGGCAGAGATGACCTCTTTGACCTCACGGACCTTCATGGGTTTCTTGCATTCCTTCTTAATATGGCCTTCATCTCCACAATTATAACATTTGATGATGTAGGCAAAGCCATTTGGAGCTATCTTCCGAGTCCTGCCATACTTGTCGATGTCCATGGTGTTGGGGTCATGGTGGGGAGTAGGACAATGGAAGTTAAAGAACAAAGTAGGAGCCATCTTTCCATTGAGTATTTGTTTATTCTTGATTTTGCTGATGGCTTCCCCAGCAGCAGTGATCCATTTGGAGACAGTCTTCAGATCTCTGTGATCAAGTACCCAATCTCTGATTTCCTTTTTCAGACCTTTCCCAAAGAAGATGGCACCATTAAAAGAATTGTCACGGAACTTTGCCTGATTGAAGAGGGCCATAAAGCATGTGACATAGTTCTCAAGCAGGGCAGAACCTTGCATTAAAGTAACGAGTTCCAACTGGGCCTTGCTTCTCTGATCTCCACTTGCAAATGTAGCTTGGATTGTAGCCTCGAAATTATCCCACATGTCATTGTAGGTTGCGAGACCACTGTCCACATGTTCATTAATATAGTTTTCAGCAAACATGGCAGCAGAGCCTTCCATCATATAAGAGAGGGCAAGACCAATCTGAAGGTGGTCCATAACATAGATATGTTGGTTTATTTGAAGGTAACCTTTAACCTGTGTAAGCCAAGCAGGGAGGCATTTATGGTCACTGTTATAGACAGTCGGTTTGTTCAGGTTGAACTCGTGTCCTCCATTAAGCTTTTCTTCCGAAGAATGGAAGAGTCTGGGATTACACATCCATTTCTGACCAAAAGCCTTTGCAAGAAGCTCTTCCATTTCTTTCTCCATTGGTTCTCTGTTGAACAATGGGATTCCAGACTTCTTGGCTTCCTGTCCAGAACCTCCGGCAGTTCCCAAAGATAGTCCTTCTGTTATGTGAGACATCAGGTTGGCAGTAGACTCTTCCTCTTGATTGGGTATTGGGATGTCACCAACTGCGGAACTGAAGTCTGATAGTGCGTCATCTATTAAAGGCTCGGTGTCAGTTTCTGACTTGGGTTCCTTTTCTTGGTAGGCACCAAGAATAGCTGGGTTTCGAAGAGTAGAGGGAGGATAGGGGGAAGTAGCGGTAGAGAGACCGTACTTATGAGCAAACCATTTACCGGAGTATTCAGTTGAAGTACGGGGTGGGACAGGTGGAGCTTTTCCTTTGCCAAGTTGTGAGGGAGGTGGTCAAGGAGGGTGATTAGGTCCTCTGGAAGACACTGTGGGCAACCAGTATGGTGTAGAGGAAAAGGTGGAGTGGTGTGTTGACAAAGTGCCAAAGAATGGTCGGTTGACAGAAGGTTTCTAGACACTAGTAGCTTGATAAAAGAGAAAAGCTGAGTGTCGTGTCCAAAAAACAGTCACAGCAGCATGTTTGATCTTTTTGCTTTTGTTATGCTGTTGTGCACGAAAGTCCTAACAAAGGACAAGTGTGTTGAAGCGACAGCAAGGTATTACCTCAGGACAATAAGACTTTTGAGTCCCCTTGACCGATGTTGCTTGTATCCCCAAAGAATGGTGATAAACAATAGGCTGGTTGCAAGGTAGCAAAAAGATACCATACAGGGATGAGTAGCTATGGTTTATATACTATGACAAGAACACAGCTACAAGTCAGGTAAGTACTGATGTGTTGGAGTAAACAACCAGTGTGCTGTAGCATAGCCACCAGATTACATAAGTGCATAGCACACACCTACATTTTTTGTAGTACTGTAGTTTCTACTTAGTGACTACTAAGTGTCCTACAGATTCCTACAGATTTTATCAGGTTATGAGCCCTGCCTAGTGGTGGAATCTGGGGATATGAAATGGGCAGTTCAACTGTGCCAACACTCAAACTGGATGGAAGGAATTGGAAGGTCTACCAGGCAAGCTTACTCAAAGCTGCAGCCACAGAAGGCTGGCTGGGTATTCTCTCAGGCCAGGAAACAAACAATGAAAGTTTACAATGGGAGGGCAAGGATGCTCAATTAAAAATGCTGTTTTACCAGACAGTACCAATCCCACTTGTACTCAAGATTCAAAATCTCAGGACATCACACGAGATGTTTGACTACCTAGCAACAAAGTTTCAAGACCCTACTCCAATCTCCATACCTACCAAGAAGCCTATTGAGGCACCGAATGATGACAAGATGTGAGAATCGTGCACGAAGCCTAATGAGTTGTCAGTGGAGCCACCAAGTGAGGAGAGGCTTGAGGATGGACTTACCAAGGCAAGAAGTGAAGGTGAAGCTGAGGCCGCAGTAGGAGCAGCCCAGCAGACTCCATCACAAAGCGTCGAGTTCAAAGAATACGTACCTGAAGTGCCAAGCAACTTGTGCACAGCATGGAATGAGCTGTACAAGCAGCCAAATTTGAGGGCAGGAGGGCCACTCGAGAGCAAGCACATTAAAGTGCTAAATGGGATGGTCGAGGTGCCAGATGAGGTCGAAAATGTCAACAAGATGGCCCATGAAGACCTACCATCGAAACCATGCGATAGAAGCACAACAAACGACCTACCTAGTGTGCGAGAATTGCCACTCGAGGGGGAGCAGGCACTGTGCACGAGCCCCAGAAACCCACATGGCATCAAGGACAAGCTTACCAGCAGCACCATGAACAGCCAGAGCAGCTACACCGAAGAGCCGCAACCTACTGTATATGATCCAGGCAGCACCCTAGAACAGCCAATGGCCCATAACTGGGCAGCTGAGAATGAGGGCAGGCTGAGTTCACCAGCCAGGCATGAAGATGAAGCAAGCAGCTGCATGAAGCAGCACGTACCTAATGCATGCAGAGTGCTGCTCGAGGGGGAGAATACTAGGTGTACAAGCAGTGACAAGAGAAACCTACAAGAGCATGCAAACACCTCAAGAGCACTGGGCATGTGTACACACAGTCCAAGTGGGCAAGAGGAGCCCACAGCCAGCTCAACCAAGTCAGCAGGCCTTGATGACAATACAGAGATGCCTAGAAATGCATGGCAGAATGTCAGCACAGGACAGACGAAGTCAGTAGCCCAAGACTCACTTGAATGACTGTGAAAAGCGCTATCTGAGTCCACCATATCATGGAGACGAGTCAGCATTGGAGATGTCAATGTACCCACCCTGCAAAACATGCCAACTGAAGTGCCAAGCTTCAAGAATCAAGATATTACCTTCGGGAGACTTGTGAGCCCAAATGAAGGGCACATGGCAAGTGGAGTTGAAGGGGATATCACTGGAGGTCATGGCGAGCCAAGAGACGGTGAGGACAGCATGACAGGCAGTGGTGACATCAACTCGGAGTGAGTCAAAGTAGCATTGCTGGCTGAAGAGAGTCAGGACAAGCATTGAAGCCAGAACTCACAAGGTGACTTACCAGTGTTGTCATGGCCACCCATGAGACTCCAAAAATGTTCCTATGAGGCTGTTAGACCAAAGTGCCAACAAGGATGAATCAAATTTGAAGCTGGAAATGTCAGTAAAGTGGAGAGGCAAGAAAGTGTGCCAAAGCTGCAACAACACAATTTTGCATGCTTGAGAAGGTATTGGAACCTCCAGGAACCTTGCTGTCAAGTCCAGGACACTAGAGGAATGTCCTGAAAGCATCAGAAAGTGGTGCAGTGTCAATACAAATGTGTCAAGTCAAATTAGAGGGCCAGCAAGCCAAGACAAGGTCAGTGAGACACTTGGAGTTGTCGAGGGTGAATGGACATGCCAAGACAATGGCAAACAAGTCGAGATGGATGGGCAGAAGTGCCAGATGGATGGTGCAACAAGCAGCATATGCTGCAGCTCGAAATGAACCAAAATGAAGCTGCTAGCTGAAGAGAAGATTGGTCAGGACCAGCAGCAGCAGTGTAACTGAGGGACATACCTGGGCCACCCAAAAGACTCAGAATGCATACCTATGAACCCACCAGACTGAGGCGTTGATGCAGATGAATCAAAATCAAATCTAGGAAGGTCAGCAGGCTGCAGAAGGGCAAAGACATGTACCAGAAATGTGATAACGTGATTGTGCGTCCACAAGAGGGGATAGGAACATTACAAAGCCTTACTGTTAAGTCCAGGGCATGCTGGAAGTGCTGACAATGCGTCAGAGACAATGCAGGGAGTGCACAGGCCAGGCAATCAACGAAGATGCGACATATGAGCACGAGCACAACACGACCTTCCAAATCGGGCAACTGCGCTCACATGCCACACCGAGTCTTGCATTCCAAGGCTCGAAACCAAGCAAAATCACTATCGCACTGAATAGAATTCGAAGCGCGTGAATCTGAGTCGACAGAAATGTTTTATACGACATATGGAAGCTATGTACAAAATTCCAGGGTGCGAAACGCAAAAATGAAGCCTCTACAGTTATTCAAAGGCCACTGAGCATGCAGACACAATGCACATGCCACAGATGCGATGCGACTGTCCAAATTGGGCAACTACTCATGTGCACACGAAGTGCTGCACCTCAAACTCAAGGCCGAGCCTGACTATGGACCACCAATCATATCTAATATTACCTCTGCGAAGTTGCTACTATACAGGTATTTATACCTGTTTTTCATTGTTTCAAGTACCTACACACACCACCACTTGAGGGGGAGTGTTGGAGTAAACAACTGGTGTGCTGTAGCATAGCCACCAGATTACATAAGCACATAGTGTGCACCTACATTTTTCATAGTACTGTAGTTTCTACTTAGTGACTACTAAGTGTCCTACAGATTCCTACAGATTTTACAGTGGCTTAAAAAAGTGTCCCAATGTTGGGTCATTCTGGAAAGATCTTGCATTGGTGAGGGAACCACTAAGAATGAGGTCATGGGCTTGCAGGGAGTTTGAAAGTACTAGGTCTTGGCTTCACAATGCCACCTAAGTCATGTGATCTGGTTGTCATGAAGATAAGATATGATGATTTTAAAATGGCAACTCATTGGGACACTTTTTTGAGCATGCATCCAATCTGTGGTTATGGGATTCACTATGCCCTCCTACTGTTTATTTGGTCATACAAATAAAGCCTAACTGTACCACATGATCTGACAAGTGGTTCATAAGCATGCAAACAATGCCAAACATCAAATTTAGACCACTAAGCCTCAGTCCTTTGCCACAACTCAAGAGATCATCTTTCTCACTCATCAGGGTCAGTCTCTCATGGAATCTCATTAAATACCAGTGCATGCCACAGTGTCATCCATGTAATATATTCCAATTACCATGGGTCCCTTCAAAATTCTGCTGGAAGTCAAGCAAATGCTGTTTACCCTACTCATGCCTGGGGTGCATTGTCACTACTCAGTACTGGGAAAGCTGAATATGTCAAGGAGGTCAATCTAATACTTCAGGACATGAAGATTGAACTGATCCCCTCCCAACCAATGCAATTTCATCCTTGGAAAGCTGCCATGAAGACCAGGGTAAAACAAAACCCTTCTTTGGACTCCAGAGGTATGGGGAGGGATAGGCTACTGAGGAGGCAGGGTACAGATAATTTCCTTCCATCTGACCCTAGATATCTCCTGTGGCCACTCATAACCCAATGACACCTTTGCAGCCATGTGCAAGACAATTTGGGGTGCAGTCTGGCCAGCTCTCATATAATGCTTGGATTGCAATGGAGCACTTTGCTCTACCTCAGCCTTCATTCCAGCCTTCTGTGGATAACATTGCATGGGCTGGGAGGGGATCAGTTCAATCTTCATGTCCTGAAGTGTTAGATTGACCTCCTTGACATATTCAGCTTTCCCAGTACTGAGTAGTGACAATGCACCCCAGGCATGAGTAGGGTAAACAGCATTTGCTTGACTTCCAGCAGAATTTTGAAGGGACCCATGGTAATTGGAATATATTACATGGATGACACTGTGGCATGCACTGGTATTTAATGAGATTCCATGAGAGACTGACCCTGATGAGTGAGAAAGATGATCTCTTGAGTTGTGGCAAAGGACTGAGGCTTAGTGGTCTAAATTTGATGTTTGGCATTGTTTGCATGCTTATGAACCACTTGTCAGATCATGTGGTACAGTTAGGCTTTATTTGTATGACCAAATAAACAGTAGGAGGGCATAGTGAATCCCATAACCACAGATTGGATGCATGCTCAAAAAAGTGTCCCAATGAGTTGCCATTTTAAAATCATCATATCTTATCTTCATGACAACCAGATCACATGACTTAGGTGGCATTGTGAAGCCAAGACCTAGTACTTTCAAACTCCCTGCAAGCCCATGACCTCATTCTTAGTGGTTCCCTCACCAATGCAAGATCTTTCCAGAATGACCCAACATTGGGACACTTTTTTGAGCCACTGTATCACAATGAGCCAAGGAACCAATGACGAGTCCGGGAAGTACTGATGGGTATGGTAGGTACTCAGTACAGGAAAGGAAACTATGTGCAGCATTGTGCAGCTATGGTACAGCAAGTGAGTCATGAACCAAGACGAGACTGATGAGCGAGGAACTAGATGAGTTGAGACTAATGAGTCAGGGTTGAACTGACTGCCAACGAGATAGGGGTTTGGGGTTAGGCCCGAGACCAGTAATCATACTGGTTACCAAAGCATCTGGCCATCAGGAGACGTGCCAGATATAATGCAAGTGGTGGCAAGGGCAGATACAACAATGGCAGTGACAATGACAATGGAGAGGGCAGCATAGGCATGAAGTAGAGGTGGGACACAGTGTAAAATTGGTAAGAGAGTGTGGGAGGAGAACTGAGGAGTCTCCTGTTGGAAGGTGGGGTCTTAGTTCGACCCAAGAGGGCTTGAGTTGCCTGGCAGAGGGTCAAAGAGCAAAGAAAAGGACTGAAAACACACCCTAAAAGTCCAAGGAACAGTTGAGGTAACATCTAAGGAGTGTCTGGGGTTGGATAAATAAAGTTCTGAGCCTTCTTCATCTGTACTTCAGTCTCTTCTCATCTGGTAAGCATCTGTTATTATTGAGGTATGTACTCTGTACTCTAAGTGTGCACACAGGCTTACATAAGCCACAGCACATGCACAAACTACTTCGAAACACTAAGTAAAAGATAAAACAAAATTATAGGAATGAAAATGTAAGTAAAAACACAGAAATAAAAGAAATATCTTAGTAGGGAGTACTCCCTCCCTACATCTGAGGGTGGCTTTAAATACTGACTGTCCCCAGTCATCACATACCAAGCTGTATCATAAAGCAAAGCAAGAGTCTCATCCTTGAGACCAAAACTCTAAGTAAAACAGTGGAAACACAAACTCAAAATGAAAGAGACCATATATAAAAAAACAAAAACACCACTCAGCTGAAAGGGAGACACAGCTTGAAGGAGTCCAAAGGTACTTGAAAGCAGGCAACAGCCTGGGGGTCGCTTGAAGGGGTCTTGAAGTAACTCAAAGGGGGAACAACTTCAAATGAGCCTTGGGATGTGACTTGGGGGTGGTACTTGACTTGAAGACAAAGGAGGGGCTCGCAAGGGGGAGGCACACCTTCTATAGGCCATAACGAGTCTTGGGATTCAACTCGGACTCACTCTTGGGGTTCCAGTATTCTCCATACTTGAAAAGTGCTCCTTCATTGTCTCAGGATCAACTCAAGAGGGGGTGGGGGGCTGATGTGACTTTGAACTCGAGGGGGAAGAAGATACCTGGGTAGCAGAACCCCCTGGGCCACAAGCGAGGGCCCAGAAGTCCAACCGTGCCTGGAGTGTGTGCCCAAGTGCCTCATGAGGGATCTCATCACCTGTAGGCAATACCACTCATCCTCCTACCACCTTACACCTGCCTGCAGCCAGATATGAAGCACAGACTCTGCAATGTGCTCGAACATGTCCATCTCAGCCACAAAAGAAACAAAAACTGTACCTTTGAGGCAACACTTGGTGCCTTGAGTCCTGAAAGGTTGGGGGTGGCTCACTCGAACCTGCATACTTACGAAGGGGTGATACCCTACCTGACACTCTTGAACACGACTCAAAAGTGGTGGGGGCAGGCTTCGCTGTCGAAGTTTCGGCTTCCCAAAGGAGGAATGAGGCGGTGTGGAGTGGCTCAAGATCAAAGGACTTCAAAGACATTTCAAAGCAGGAGTAACACTTCGAGGGGGCATTCAAGGGCTCATGAGGTCAAGGGGGGCAAGTCAAGGTCAAGCCAAGGTCACAAGGTGCATGCAAGTGTGACTGTTGATCCTCTCTCAAGCTATGAAGTGAGTTTGAAGGCGAGTCACCAGCTTGCCAACCAGGGTCACACCCATGTGGCCAAACCACAGGGTGCTGTGAGCCTGCATTAGTGACTCGAAGGGGGAACAAGCTGCTCAAAGCAAGCTCAGGGGGGCAAGGGGTGTTCTTCAAAGTTTGAGGGGCTGCCTCAAAGGGGGAATGTGAGGGGGGCTTCAAGCTCGAGCTTCCCTAGGAGCATCTTCTAGAACGAGACTGAGAGTACTCCACAGGGGCATCTGGCCTGTAACTGATCAAGGGCGAGTGTGAGTGCCAAGTGGGTTCCTTGGGGAACCTGTCCTCAATAACCTCCTTTGTGACACAAACAACAACCTCAATAGGCCACAGGTGACCTGACATAAAGAGGGGGTACCTGGATGCAAGCCTCCTCAAGACCTCAAGCTCAACTTGGGGTGGGAGGCCTCGAAGGAAGAGCTGGGTTCGATGGCTCAACTCGAGGGCATTCCGAGTCACCATGGCCAAGAACAGGACCTGGAAATGATGAAGGTAAGCCCCTAAGGCTGGGACTGAGCTTAGCTCACTGTGATGACTCCCATCAAGGAAGGCATAGAACTTGTCAAAGTATTCACAAACATCCTCAATTGGCTCGATCTCGGGGTACTGGAGGGTTATGAGGGCCTTGAAGTTCTCCCAACCCCATCACTTGAAGATTGAGGCACTGGCCACAAGGTAGGCCCAGAGCCTCCTAACACAGGGTGGGGCTCCATCAATTGCCATCTGGCTGAGGGACAGGGTATCTGTTGTCCCCTGGGCCTTACCATGCTCTGCTACATCCTCAAGATAACCTGGCAGGTCCTGTGCCTGCCCTGAGAACTTCAGGAGAGACTTGAGTGGGGCTCGAGACTGTCTGCTTGCCTCTTCCATTGTGAGTGGTATTTACGAAGCTTGAATGAATATATTTCACAGTCTAGACAATTATTGGTAGTATTATCGAGGGCGAGCACAAGCCTCGAATGTCCACAGTCAGTCTCGAAGGATAAATGAAGGGGGTGGGGTCACCTCGATGCGACCTCGAATGTCTATGGGGGATCAGCAGGGGGTCTCATATATGTGTCATGAAGTGGTTTTGACCACTGAAACTGAAATTAGTCGCCATGTGCGACTGGAAGTCTTGATTCTCAACAATGCAGCCTTGCTTGACTGCAAAAATGCACAGAAAACCCAATAGATATCATCTGAGATATGTCTACGAATGAATGCAGGTGCATCTAGGGGAGCATCTAGGTCATGAATGTGTCTCAGAAGGCCTCGAAAGGTGTCTGGGGGGTCTCAAAGCATCTGGGATCTCAAAGTGACTGACAGGATCTCAAAGAGGGTTTCTACTGACTCTAAGAAGACAGGGAAAGGGTTCCTACAACTTGAAATGGCTCAGAAACATGAGGGGAGGTGCCAGGGAGCTAGGCTGTGGCAGGAGAGGGAGGACAGCAGTGTGTTGACAAAGAACCACGAAGTGCGATGCTACGAAACTTCGGGAGGTGGTAGGGGTGGTCTAGAGGAGTTGGGAGAACGCAGAAATACGAAATTATGCATACCCAGTCCCAAGATATTTGCAAAACTGTCCAATAGAGCCTTTCAGCACCACAAATCGTGATATCTCCAGAAGCACTGAAGGAAATGCATCAAAAATGGTGTTGTTCGAGAGCTCTCATCGAGTAGAATCAGAGTCTCAAAAAGAGAGAGGATAGGCATGTCGGTTCTTGAGATATCGTGTGTACAAGCTCAAAGGGAGGAGGAGGAGTAGGATTACCAAGCAAAAACAGCCCCCTTACAGTGGGCTCCAGATGTAAAATTGGTAAGAGAGTGTGGGAGGAGAACTGAGGAGTCTCCTGTTGGAAGGTGGGGTCTTAGTTTGACCCAAGAGGGCTTGAGTTGCCTGGCAGAGGGTCAAAGAGCAAAGAAAAGGACTGAAAACACATCCTAAAAGTCCAAGGAACAGTTGAGATAACGTCTAAGGAGTGTCTGGGGTTGGATAAATAAAGTTCTGAGCCTTCTTCATCTGTACTTCAGTCTCTTCTCATCTGGTAAGTGTCTGTTATTATTGAGGTATGTACTCTGTACTCTAAGTGTGCATGCAGGCTTACATAAGCCACAGCACGTGCACAAACTACTTCGAAACACTAAGTAAAAGATAAAACAAAATTATAGGAATGAAAATGTAAGTAAAAACACAGAAATAAAAGAAATATCTTAGTAGGGAGTACTCCCTCCCTACAGTGGTCGGAAGGGGAAAGGCATAGGGAATTTTGTAACAGATGCAAGCTTCACCAATACAGAAAACCATGTGTCTGTCACAGGTTATGTGTTCCTAGCTCAAGGGGGAGCCATTGTTTGGGGCTTGAAGAAACAAACTTTAATTGCACTGTCAACAACTGAGGCAGAATATGCCACATTGGCTAAATGTACTCGAGGATGTATATGGCTATGAAAGCTATATGCAGAGTTAGGGTACAGACAAACAGAGCCATCTAAAATAATGACAGACAGTGAAGGAGCACGAGCCTTAGCATATAATCCCCAGTTTCATGCCAGGATGAAACACTTCAACATATCTCATCATTACATGCATGAGAAGATTGACCAAAAGAAGGTCGAGATTCGTCACTGTTCAGACAGGTACCAAACAGCAGATATATTTACTAAAGCGCTACCTAGAGACAAGCACATCGGAGAGGCATACCAAAGAAATGGGTATGACCCCAGCTTGAGGGGGAGTGTTGGTACCGCTGAGTAGATACCAGCACTTTGTACTAAGTACCTGAAGGTAGTCAATAGAACTACATCATGATAGATTATTCTAGAACAATGTTCACATGTAGTATAAAAGCCCGAGCCAATAGGGCGAGGGATAATAATAATAATCTAATCTCTATCACTCAATTGAGCCTCATATCCAACAGTCATTCTTGAAAACAGTGACCACGATCTGCTGATAATACATATCCTTCTGTGCACTCATCTGCTGGTGAGATTGCCCCTCATTTACCACATCTAGATGAGAGTCTGAGAACAATTTGATGTGGGTACCAGGGTACATCAGCAAAACAGCCCTTACCCTAGCCAGAACTGGACAGAACTGGCCAGCTTTTGACAGCAAGGTACCTAACTGGCTAGACCTGTCCAGAGAAATAGGGGCAAGGGATCTCAGCAATTGACATCTAAATGCAGGTTGAAATTTTGGTAATGCAATCTTTATGATAATGTCAGCTTCTGGGTCAATTTTTGTGAGGACAGAAGCAAATGTGGTGGTGTGGTGGACAAAGACATTTTGTAAGGGCAAGGGTTAGTTTGCTGATGTAATTTTGGCACCAGCTGATGAGGTGGGCAGTACATGCACAGATATTTGGATCTTTGTCATCCCATTGTATCATAGGGATCTGTTCAGAGGATGTCTCAGGGTTACTTGCACCGCCATGGCTATGGCCACGACCACAGGTACAGTAGATACTGACTGTGGGGGAGCCTGTCCCTGTACCACGAAGGGGGGCTCAGACATGTAGATGGTGATAGCACAGAGGCAAGTGGGAACAGTCAGCTTCGAGTGCTCACTTCGGAGTTTGAATGTGGCCACATGGCACAGTGACTGTGGTCTAATTTTACTAGTGCGAATTTTACTTTGAGACACCCTATACATTACTAGCCCAACCCATGACATGGCTGCTTTGCAGCCAGTCACCCCCCCAGCTGCTTCGCAGCTAGGTTGCCTCCCCTGCAGCTGCTTTGCAGCTGCCCCCCCTCCCTGGCTGCTTTGCAGCCAGTGACCCCCCAGTTGCTTTGCAGCTGGCCCCCCCCCCCCTTGGCTGCTTCACAGCTGGGTTGTCCCCCCAGCTGGACTGCCTCCCCCCCTACCCCCATGGCATGGGGGTTTCATGCTACTTAGTAGTACTTACTGCAGTGCTTATTCTCATGTACCCACTGAGTTCTTAGTCTTGAGCTAAATCTTACTGAATGCCAGCTTGTAAATAGTTCAATTGGATGTTGATACATTATATATACACATATCTTTTCAGAAAATGACATCTATAGTATGGTACATTCATACATTCAATCCTCTAAAAACTTCATTGAACACCACATTTGTGGCTTTGTTTGTTTGCTGCCCTTGGCCACCATATAATACTTTGATGTTCCTTGGATGAGTACATCTGGAGAGAGCCACATATAATTGTCCATGAGAGAATACAGGGGTCCTCAGGTCAAGGCCCACATGCTGGACTGTCTGGCCTTGTGATTTGTTGATGGCCATTGCATAGGCCAGACAAACAGGGAATTGCAGATGGCGCAGAGGAACTGGAAAGTCATCTTGATTGACATCCAGAGCCATGCAAGGGATCAGCACCACATCATTGTTAGCATCTCCATCCCTTCCCTGCAGCACATGACACTCCAATATACGATGGGTGGATCTGACCAAGACCAGTCTGGTACCATTGTAAAGGCCATGGATGGGGTCCAGGTTGCGAAGAAGCATGAGGGGTGCACCAGGCTTCAACTCCAGTTCATGAAGAGGAAATCCTGATGGTTCAAGTGTGTTCAGCACCTCCCTTGGAATGTAATCATATTGGTTGTCAGTGACAGAGTCTGCACTCCTGCACACAACCTTCTCCCCAGCAACTTTCCCCAGAATGGTGGAGTTGATTTCATGGACTTCAGCATTCCTGGCAGATAGAATGGTGCAATCCAAGAAGTACTGGTGCTGTGGAGGGTGGTTCTGAGGAGGGTTGAGGAGGTCTGCATACATGGCATTGATGAGGGAGTCCAAGTCACCACCACAGGACATGTGGGGTGGAAGTTCTATCTCTCCTTCTGTCACACCAATGTGCAACAGCTGCTCTGCCCACTGGTCACACTCAGGATCCCTTCCAAGTTGCATGTTCTGATGGAGGTGATGAAGTTGCAGTGCAGGCCAGAGATTGGAACGGCACAGAGTGGCCCCCACTATCTGCTCTCTGGAGCCATGAGGGACAACAGGGAGGGTTTGCCTAAAGTCTCCCCCAAAGAGAGTGGTGATTCGCCCAAATGGATGGCCCTCCTGCAGTAGATCACAAAGTGTGCGTTCCACACACTCCACCACATGGCAATGCTGAGTTGGCACTTCATCCCAAATGATCAGGGCAGTTTGCTGAAGCAGCTGATGGTTAAGGTCATCCTTTTTGATGGCACAGGAGCTGGCCTCATGACAGGGAATGGGGATTTTGAAGTGGGAGTGTGCAGTCCGACCACCAGGGAGCAGGAGAGAGGCAAGGCCTGTGGATGCAACACAGAGGACAATTTTGTTGCTGGCACAAACTGAAGCAGCAATGAGTTTGGCAAGGTAAGTCTTCCCACACCCTCCTCCACTGTGCACAAAGAATGAGGACCCAACTGGCTGCTGCACTGAAGCCATGACTGCATCATAGAGTGCCCTCTGCTCTTGATTGAGGGTGGGCAGGCCAGCCTGCACAAAGTGATGGAGCTCCTCCTGGTCATATGCTCTCTGCTCAGCAATGAGTCTGTTCCCCTCATCAATCTGCCATTGCCTCTGGGGTCTGGGCATGGTAGGGAAGTCATCTAAGGATCGTCCATTCCTCCTAAGATCCTCAGTGATGAGATGAAGGCCATAATCAAAGATCTGTTCCTCAGTGGGGTTTTCAATGTGGAGATGATGGATGAGGTGGTGGTGCAGATCATCACAGAGGTTGGCCCTGGACTCCTCCCATAGCACATGAGGGTCCACTGGATGACAGTGGACCAGGATGGTGATGAAGAGACAACGCAATTGGAATCCAGTATGAAAATGAGCAGCTTCCTGCAAGCACAGCAACCACTCCCTGTCATCCTGCAGCAGACCCAGAGCACAGCAAACCTCCTTGAAGTTTTCATAGAGGTGACCATTCACAGTATGAAGATCTTCATAGGAGGTGGCACCTAAGATATGAATGGTAAGCAAAAAAAATCATAGCAGAGTGGTATGGATGAGAACACACACCTTTGACAGCAGTGAGCAGCAGGTGCAAGTAAAAGCATTCACCAGCAGTGGGAGGAATGGCATACATCCTTCCAATGACCTTGTACCTCTGACAGACCTTCCACTTCCTTTCAGTCTTCATCCACACAAAGCCCTTTGGGAAATCCTGGTAGAGATGCTCCCTTGCACCAGCAGCAATGAGGACTGGATCTGCATTGGCCTTGAACCACCCAAGAAGAGGTGAATCCCTTGCATTCTCAATGACATCAGCAAGCTGATCTTCAGCATTGAATGCCACAACCTGATGGTCTGGGAGATGAACAGGCAGACAGTATACAGCTGGCCATTCCTGATGCATGGGGAACTCAAAGATGTTGTGGCAGGCTTCATTTGCAGAGATGTATCTGGCATCCAGGTAGGAGCGAATCTCATCATGACCCTGAGTCTGCAAGGTGGCACAGTCTGGACCCTTGTAGATGTACTTGTGGATGTACTTGACAGCCTTGATGGATCCACAGACCTCCAGGTTGATGTGACAGTCAAACTCCACCAGCAATTCTCGAGGATGAGGGACCACATGAGTGTTGTCAAAGGTGTCACCATTCTTCTCTACAGTCCTGCCATTCTGAGGGCGAGCATACTCTGGATAGCCATCCTCCTTTACGAGAGTCTCATCACAGAATGACTTTGGGAAGCGCTTCTTGCAGATGCTGTTCTCCAGACATCTTTGTGGACTGCAGGGGCCATGGAGCATGGACTTGGAGACAACCTGATGTAGCTGGGGATGGAGGGCAGGGTCTGGGATCTGAGCTGAGATGATGGCATCAATCTGCTCCACAGTCTGAATCTTGTCCCGGTCCTCAAGGAAGATAAGGAGATGCATGTGAGGGAGGCCACGCTTCTGATACTCGATGGTGTACACAAAGCCTGCCACAGCTCCAAAGTAGCCATCATGAATCTTCTTCAGCAGAGCCTGCTGCTTGGCATGGAAAACCCTTGCCACCAGGTCAGGACGATCCACAGTTTTCTGCCCTAACAAAGTGGACAATGTCAGAATGAGGGGATGGGTGCCCAGCAAGTCATGTACATACCTGGAAACATGTTGTCCACAATCTCAGGCCAGCTCCCATTTGCAGTCATGGTCAGGAAGAGATCAGGCTTTCTGTACTCCCTGCAGATGGCAAGAGAATCCTGGAGGAGTTGCTGCATGTAACGTACACTTCCCTTGTGAGAGGAGGGAAGGATGACCATGCGACCAACATCTGCCATGTCAGGTGGGTGATCATCTGCCATCCTGTCCTGCAGCCCACCATACAGCTCAACTCTGAGTTTCTTCTGGTTGTTGGCAACCCAAGTGAGATTGGACTGGTCAATGGAGGCCCAGGCATCACAGACCAGCTGCTGGAACAATCTACCACCATGGAAGAGATTGGCTGGCTCCACTGCAGGAGGACGGACATGAAGGTGATATGCATACCAGAGAAGCTGAGTCACTTTCTTGGCATGCAAATTTCTACCTCCAGGATTGTGCAGAGGAATGTTGAGATGCCAGCCATCCTCCCCATGAGGAAACAGAAGCACATAGTGCAGGCAGAGATAGGCAGGATGAAGTTGGCTGATGCAGCGCAATCCTCCACCTTGAAGTTGAAGAATGATGTCCCTTTGAGCTCTAACCTCCTCAGATCCATCCCCAGGAACAATGGCAGCAATCTCCTCTACTGTTGGTAGGTTGTATCTCTGACCATCAGTGCCCTGCTGGAGTGTCAGACACACCCTCATATCAGTGTGCTCCTCTGGTGGTTTTGCCCTCATGACATCATGTGCCTGCTTGTACAAAGGGGCATATGGATGATTGTCCATGAGGATGGTGTGGAGACTTAGCATGATGGCAGGGTCCAGCTGTGGATTGCGGCGAGTACATCTCTCTGTTGCCTCCTGAGGATCATAGATGTAGAGCTGGGCATATGAGGGCTCCCCCTCAGCCTCTGGTAAAAGGGCCCCAATCAAGTGGTGAAGGGAACCATGGACATGGAAGGACATTGGCCCAGACCCTTGAAGAGTCTGAGGTTCAGCATTGACACCCAAGGAGGTAAATGCCAGAGCAGCATTGTATTGACGAATTTTCTCCCTAAACCTTGGGTCCTCAAAGTGTGCCTGCAGACCTGGGGGCCATCTCCTTATGGGAGGGAGATTGACCTGACCCTGAAGGCAACACATGCCAAAGCGTGGCCTTGCACTGCTGGAGTTGCTCAGCCTTTCAGCCATGAAATGTAGAGCATGGCAGTTTGGACACTGGATACTCATAGGTCCAAGATAGTGGGGCTGGATGGGCTCAGCATATGGCCTGCCACCAGGTGGAAGATGACGTGGTGGCAGTGGATTGGGTGGGCCAGGAGGAGGGGGAGGGTCTGCACCAGGGGGTCCAGGGGGAGGAGGGGGGAGAGGGCCAGTCTCTGCACCAGGGGGTCCAGCAGGTGGAGGAATGGGAAATGCCAGATCATTGGCACCAGGATTCTGTTCAGCAGCTCTAAGACGATGTCTTTCTTCATCCTCAGCATAGTGTTCTGCTGAGAGTCTTCCAAATTCATTTAGTGCTTGGGACAGGTGGTGCTGTTGCTGCAGCTCTCTCTGATGCTGAGCATGACATGCCTCCTCCTGCAAACGAATCTGCTGTTCTCTCTGTCTCTGCTGGTGCTGTTGTTGTAGCTGCTGCTGCTGTACCTGTAGTAACTGCAAGTCATGGAGCTGTCCCCTTTCCTCATCATCATGGATCTGGGCACCCCTTTGTCACCTCCTACGCCTCTGTCGACGTTCTGCATGATCCCGCTCAAAGTTTTGCTGGAGGGCTGCTGCATAATCCACTCGTGGAGGGTGAATATCAGCAGCAGGGAGCAGGTGGGGGTGAGCTGGTGCAGGGTACCCAAAATATTGCCTATGCATTTCCTCCATGCCTGGCTGGACTGCAAAGGGAAGAGGTGGAGGGAACCCATGAGCAAGGGGAGCAGCAGGATGCATGGGATAAGGTGCAATGGGAGGTGGATGATGGAGTTGAGGAGGTGGATGAGGGGGGGTCATAGGGTGCATGCACCGAAATCGTTGAACTTCATGGTGTTCAATAAGATGACATGGCAGACCTGGATATTGAGCCACAGGGAGAGGAGGATGATTCTGAAATATCATTGTTGGTTAGCTTTGATTAGGCTATAATCTCCCATGAAAGTATACACACCAGAAGTGCCTGGGGAAGACCTGGTGGAGGTGGTGCAGCAGCTTGTGGGTAACGACGTTGAGGGGGAGAGCCTAGAGTATGCTGGTCATGCTCAGATTGGTGAGTAGCATCACGTGCTCGCTGAGGGGAGGTAGGAGGGGTAGCCCTGGTGTGATGTGGAGATCAGAGATCATCAGAAATTTTTGGGGAAAGTGACTTACATGAAGGATGGAGAGTGCAAGTTGGTTCAAAGGTGGGAAAGAGCCAAGGGAAGGGGGGGGGGAATCCAAGTCCAGGGGGAAGGTCCAAATCCAAGTCCAGGGGGAAGGTCCAAATTCCAAGTCCACAGGGAAGGTCCAATCCAAGTCCAGGGGGAAGGTCCAAGGGGAACAGCCAATGCACAAAGTGGACTGTGCTTTACTATCTGTGACTGACCCTACTTTGCTGGAACTCGACGTATGACAGAGCAAAAGGCAGGAAGCCCAAGACAAAATTGAATGGCAACTGCAAGTAGGGGTGACCCCACTTGACCTATACAGGCCCTGCCAAACAGGTCTCTACTCTGTTGTGATGCCAGAGATCCCAGCCTCAAAGAGGCCTCAACAACCAGTAGACACACAGAGTTGAATCTATGCAGCCAGGTAGCAGGGATTTGGCACCACCTCGTCTTGGTCTACAGCGTTCACTCAGTCACCTACAGCAAAGCAAGCAGCCACTGGCAATAGGCTGCTCAGGAAGGAGTACCAGGAAAAGATCTGAAGACCATGTCAGAACATGTGAACTACTGCACCCAAAACATTCCAACTGCACCTTGAACACCTAAGAAAGAACCATTACACATTCAGAGCAGGCAGACAGAAAAGGGGAAAGCATCTCACCACTCAGGCAGAAGAACCTGTGCCAACAGAGCACAAAGTCTGGGGGAAAAGAGGCTGTTCCATGCACATAAGCACATTGTCACCCTTGTCACTCACACAGTGGTGCTTACATAGTGTTATATAGTGTTATATGCTACCTCTACTGTATATACTGCAAGGGAAACTTGTAATACTACGGGGGAGGTATGTGGAGGAGATGGGAGTGTGGGGGAAAGGGAAGAAAGAACTGCAGCACCGGCGTGCATCGTATTTGTGTTGAAACGTACGACAGAAGAAGCTGAGTTCGAAAAGCCATGTGGTTTTTTGGCTTAGCCAAAATATGCGAAATAGGCATCGGCTTGGGAGATGCCAGGTGCATGTGAACCATTCTCCCTTAATATTATGACGAGCGACTACCCAGGTTGTGGCTGCTTCGCAGCCTTAATCTGACTTAGTGACATGTGCCAGCATGGAGTGAATTGACTGGCATTGGCCCACCCCCTGCCATGAAGTGCATTCACTGGCAATGCCAGTGAATCCACTCCATGTCAGGGGGGTGGGCCATGCCAGTCAATTCACTCCATGCTGGGGGGGAATGGGCTATGCCAGTGACACTCCACAATTTGTTTCTATCTCTGGATGGTAAACAGTTCAAATGCATCATTTACAAAGTTTCACAATCATATCTACTGGTCCAGTTCTGCAGTTACAGATCAAATGTTCAGATGTCTAAATATCTCAGGCCATACTTCATGGCAGGGGGGTGGGCCAATGCCAGTCAATCCACTCCATGCTGGGGGGGGATGGACTATGCCAGTGAAACTCCACAACTTGTTGCAATCTCTGGCTGGTAAAACAGCTCAATTGCACATTAGAGGAGGTAATGCTTGCCAGGCCCTAGCATGGAAGTTATGCTCACTGGCATGGAGTCCATTCACTGACATAGCCTTCATGTACATTGCTTCAATGCACTTATTTACACAGTTTCACAATCCTATCTACTGGTGCAGTTCTGTGACTACCCAGGAAGTGGCTGCTTCACAGCCTTAATCTGACCACCAATGTTCTGTTGCATGGAGTCACCTCCACTGGTATGGAGTACATCCACTGGCTGCCAGTCTTCCATTCACTAACTGCCAGTCCCTTCACTGGCTGACCACTGCTGGCTGAAAGTCCATTCTCCATTCACCAGCTGAGAGCCCAGACTCACCCTTGTGACTACCCAGGATGTGGCTGCTTTGCAACCTTAATCCAACCACCAATGTTCCCCAGCATAGAGTCACACCTGCCAGCATGGAGTCATGCCTGCTGGCATGGGGTCACACCCATGGGTATGAAGTCATTCTTGCTGGCATGGAGTAACACCTGCTGGCATGGAGTAATACCTGCTGGCATTGACATGATTGAGTGCATTCACCTGCTGCCCCCACTGCACCCTCCCTGGCATGGACCCCCTGGCACAGGGTGGACTGACTGACTGCCCTCACCCTCCCTTGGCATGGAGTGGGTTCACTGGTTGTCCTCCCCCCTCTTAGCATGGAGTACATTTGGTATCTGTCCCCACCCCCAGCTTGGCATGAGTTCACTGGCTGCCCCCACCCCCCATCTTGGCATGGTGGGTTCACTGGCTGCCCTCATCCCCTCCCCCCTCCCCTCCCCTCACCTTAGCATGGTGGGTTCACCAGTTGCCCTCATCCCCTCCCCCTACCTTGGCATGGTGGGTTCACTGGCTGCCCTCACCCTCCTAGCTTGGAGCAGGTAAGTTCACTGACTGCCCCCACTGCCCTGCCATGGAGTGGGTTCACTGGCTGCCCTCACCCTTCCCCCTTGGCATGGAGTACATTCACTGGCTGCCTCCTCCTCCCCAACATGGAGTGCATTTGCTGGCCCCCCCCATCCCCCTACATGATCAGACTACTGTTGAGTTTGATCATGATTGGTTCATCCACCCCTCACACAATGTTACAGGACAGCACTGGCTCTATAGGACCTGCCCATGACACTGTCACACCTGCCAGAGTGCCCTCAGCATCCCATCCCCCTCAAGAAGTACCACCTCTGCACTTAGATACTCAGTTACACCCACTCACTCAGCATCAAGTCACATCACAAATATCCATAGCTTATCAGTGGTTTCTGTCTTGTACACCTCATTTTCCATTTTACCCTCTTCCCTAGGTAGAGTATGTAGATGTGAATGAAGTTTGCCCACCCCTCCAGCAATGTTGCAGTCAAACAGGCCTGTAGGGCTCACTCAAGTGCTCGTGCTGTCACGGTTTCAAATAATTCCCACGGTCACGTGCACTCGGCTGGTGGCCTTATGAACGGGCAACGGTTGAGTTCGAAATGCTATGTGGTTTTCGTTGTTCTAAAAAGGCAAAACACGTGGGGTTAGCGAAAGGAGCGAGAAAGGTGAAATACACGAAATAGGCGTCGAGTATCAGGGATTCCACGGCGTCGGTGGCACTCCCACGATCCATGGGCGTTAAACTTATTGACAAGACCTCCGGCCTCACGGCTGCGTTGCAGCCTGCTGCTTTGCAGCAAGATCGTCTCCCCCCCATGCTGCTCTGCAGCAAGATCGTCTCCCCCCCATGCTGCTCTGCAGCAAGATCGTCTCCCCCCCCCCACGCTGCTCCGCAGCAAGATCGTCTCCCCCCCCCCCATGCTGCTCCACAGCAAGATTGTCTCCCCCCCCATGCTGCTCTGCAGCGAGATCATCTCCCCCCCCCACACTGCTTCACAGCAAGATTGTCGTCCCCCCCCTCCACAGCAAGATTGTCTTCCCCCCCCTCCACAGCAAGATTGTCTTCCCCCCCCTCCACAGCAATGTTGTCTTTCCCCCCTGGCATGGAGTGCATTCACTGAGTGCCATGTTTCAATTCCCTTATTTACAAACTTTCATAATTCTATCTACTGGTACAGTTTTTGCAGTTACAAATCAAATATCCAAATGTCTAAATACCTCAGCCCACACTACATTCCTTGTCTTCATGTTGTCCTGTCCTTCCTTCAACAGAACTTTGATCCTTCTGGGATGAGTACAACGTGACAGAGCCACATAGAGTTGACCATGAGAGAAAACTTCAGAGCGCAAATCTATCCCAACATTCTTCACTGATTGTCCCTGTGACTTGTTGATGGTCATTGCATAGGCCAGGTGCACAGGGAACTGCCTTCTACGAAAAGGAACAGGGGAATCTTCAAGTCCACATTCCAGGGCAACTCTGGGGATCAACACCACCTCTCCATCTCCACCCTCTTTCAACACATGACACTCCAAGATCCTAGGTGTGGATCTAATCAACCTCAGTCTGGTCCCATTGTACAGTCCATGGATTGGATCCAAGTTGCGCAACAACATCAGGGGTACTCCTTTCTTCAGCTCCAGTTTGTGCAGTGGAAATCCAGAGGGGGACAGGGTGTGTAACACCTCTGGCTGGACATACTCATACTCCCCATCAGTCACAGAGTCTGCACTGGTATAGGTCACTCTCTCCTGTGGTTGGACAGCCTCCAGAATGATGGAGTTGATCTCATGCACCTGCACATTCCTAGGGGTAAGGATGGTACGATCCAGGAAATACCCATCTGCCAGTGGTTGGTTTGGTTGGAGGGCCAGGACCTCAGAGTAGATGGCATCCACCAGAGAGGCCAATCCATCCCCACAATGCATGTGCTGAGGCAGTTCCAATTCTCCATCAGTGGTCCCTATCTCCAGGAGACGTCTTGCCCATTCATCACATTCAGGATCCTGCCCAAGACGCATGTTCTGGTTCAGATAATGCACTGACATCTGGGTCCACAGGTTGGAGTGAGTGAGTGTAGCAGGCACAATCTGCTCCCTGGAACCATGCTGAATGACAGGGAGTGTCTGCCTGAAGTCCCCACCAAGCAAAGTAGTGATGCCCCCAAATGGCCTGTCCTGATCCATCAAGTCCCTCAAAGTCCTATCCACACATTCCACCACATGACGATGCTGAGAAGCAGCTTCATCCCAGATGATAAGGGAGGTCCTCTGAATCAGCTCATGGTTCATGTCATCCTTCTTGATGTTGCAAACACTCTGCTCATGGATGGGGATGGGGATCCTGAACCTGGAGTGTGCTGTACGACCACCAGGGAGGAGGAGGGATGCAATGCCAGTAGAAGTGACACACAGCACTATCCTGTCCCTTGCTCTGACAGCCCCAGCAATGAGGTTGGCCAGATAGGTCTTGCCACAACCACCACCACTCTGAAGGAAGAAGATGGTCCCCTGTCCACCCATCACACTGTCCAGCACTGCCTGGTAAAGTTGCCTCTGCTCCACATTCAAAGTCTCCTGCCCCCTCTCCACAAACCCCTGCAACTCTGGCACCATCAATGCCAACTGTTCATTGATCAGCTGGTTCCCTTCACGACGACCCCAGTCCATCTGTGGCCTAGGCATTTCAGGATAATCTTGTAGGCTCTTTCCATGTCTACGAAGGGCTTGAGAGATCAGGTGGAGGCCATAGTCATAGATCTGCTCCTGGGTAGGCTCAGGAATGTTGAGGACCCTGATCAGGTGACGATTCAGGTCATCACAGAGGTTGTCCCTGGATGCCTCCCACAGGTGATTTGGATCCACTGGAGTACCATGCACCAGGATGATCACAAAAAGTCGACACAAGTGGGAACCCATCTGGAAGTGAGCAGCATCCTGCAGACACAACAACCACTCTCTATCATCCTGCAACAAACCACGTGCATGACAGGCCTCCTTGAAGGAATCATGAAGCTGACCATCCACAGAGCAAAGATCCTCAAAGGAAGTTGCACCTGAAAGAGATGTCAGATGGGGAGATGAAAATGAGATGACAGCAGACCTACCCTTGACCTGGGTGAGCAAAAGACGGAGGTAGAACTTTTCACCAGCTGATGGATACACAGCATACATCCTTCCAATGGCCTTGTACCTCTGCCTCACTTTCCACACAGCATGCTTCTTATCCCACACAAATTTCTTGGGGAACTCCTGGTACAGAAAATCATGTGCCCCAGCAGCTATCAGGACAGGGTCCCTGTTGGCCTCAAGCCAACCCATCAGTTGGGTGTTCTTTGGATTGCCCACCACATTCTGAATGTCATCCTCAGCACTAAACACCACAGTCTGTTCTCCTGGAAGGTGGACTGGAAGATGATACACAGCAGGCCACTCCATGTGCATGGGGAATTCAAAGATGTTGTGACATGCCTGAGTGGAGGAGATGTATCTTGCATCAAGGTAGGAACGAATCTCATCATGTCCCTCCTGCTGCACAGTGGCTCTGTCTGGACCTTTATAGATGTACTTGTGGATATACTTGACTGCCTTTATAGAACCACAGACCTCCAGGTTGATGTGGCAGTCAAACTTCACCAGAAGTTCCCTTGGATGGGGGACCACCACACTGTTGTCAAAGACATTCTGATACTTCTCCACTGTCCTTCCATTCTGAGGGCGAGCATAGTCGGGATATCCATCCTCCTTTATGATGGTCTGAGCAGCAAAGGCCTTGGGGAAGCACTTCTTGCAAACATTGTTCTCTATACACCTCTGAGGGGAGCAGGGACCATGAAGCATATACTTGGAGACAGCCTGGTGAAGTTGGGGGTGGAGATTGGGGTCAGGGATCTGTGCTGAGATGATGGCATCCACCTGCTCCACAGAATGAATCTTGTCCTCCTCCTCCAAGAAGATCAACAGGTGCATGTGAGGGAGACCACGCTTCTGGTACTCAATAGTGTAGACAAATCCAGCCACCTCTCCAAAGTAACCACCCCTGATCATCTTCAACAAAGCTTCCTTCTTGGCATGGAAAACACGGGTGACCAAGTCAGGCCTGTCAACTGGTGACTGGCCTGTGTCATGATGGTGTGTCAATGATAGCCAGAAAAAAAAAAAAATCCAAACATACCTGGGAAGAGATTCTCAGTTATCTCAGGCCAACTCCCATTTGCAGTCATGGTGAGGAACAGGTCAGGCTTCTTGTACTCTCTACAGATGGCCAGAGAATCCTGAAGCAGCTGGTTCATGTAGCGAGGACCCCCCTTATGAGTGGAAGGGAGGATGACACGACCAACACCACCCAGATCTTGATCAGGATCTTGAGCCAGACGATCCTGCAATCCACTATACAACTCTGCTCTGAGCTTGGTCTGATTGTTGGCCACCCAGGTAAGGTTGCACTGCTCAATGGAAGCCCACCCATCACAGACCAGCTGTTGGAAAAGCCTGCCAGCCTTGAAGAGATTGGCTGGTTCCACCTGAGGAGGACGAACATGCAAACGATATGCATACCAGAGTATTTGAGTGACCTTCTTGGAGCGATGATTGCCACCACCAGCTACCTGCAAAGGAATATCCAGGTGCCACCCTTCCTATCCATGGGGGAACAATAGCACATAGTGGAGTGGGAGGTAAGAGGGATGGAGGTTGCTGATGCGACGTAATCCCCCACCCTGCAGACGTAGAATGATGTCCCTGTCTTTCCTCACAATCTCTGATCCATCTCCTGGCACAATGGCAGCAATCTCATCCACAGTAGGGAGATTGTATCTCCTTCCATCAGTACCCTGCTGTAGGTAAAGACGCATGCAGACATCTGTATGCTGCTCTGGGGGTTTGGTCTGCATGATTGCATGGGCCTGCTGATAGACTGCAGCATAGGGGTGGTGCTCTCTCAGAGTGGTGTGCAAGTCCAGCAAGATGTCACCCTGCAAGTCAGGGTTTCTCCTCAGACGGGTGTTTGTTGCCTCCTGTGGGTCATAGATATAGAGCTGAGCATAGGAAGGCTGCAGACCCTCTGGTGGCATGAGTGCTCCCATGAGATGGTGAAGAGTGCCATGAATACGAAAAGATGCAGGGCCTGCCCCCTGTACAGTCTGTCTATCCACCTCTACCCCCACTGAGGTAAATGCCAGGGCATTGTTATACTGACGAACATTTTTCCTAAAATCCCTCTGGTCTTGGGGATCATCAAAGAGGTCCTGTATCACCCTTGGCCACTGCTGGATTGGAGGGAGTACCACCTGGCCTTGAAGACAACAGCCACCAAAGCGAGGATGCAGTGGACTGGAGTTAGAGAGTTTCTCTGAGAGGAAATGGAGGGCATGGCAGCTGGGACATTGAATGTTCATCAGACCCAAACAGTGATGCTCTACTGGCTCAGCATATGGCCTACCACCTGGAGGGATGTGATATGGTGCTGCTGGGGGTGGTGGTGGTGGTGGTGGTGATGGTGGGTCTGGGTCTGGGTCTGGGTCTGGGTCTGGGTCTGGGTCTGGGTCTGGGTCTGGGTCTGGGTCTGGGTTGGGATCAGGTCCAGGACTGGGATTTGGGCTGGGGCTGGGAGCTGGATTATGGGGTGGAGGTGGAGGTGGAGGAGAAGGATGTCTTGGGGGAGAGGAATCAGGACTGGTAGAAGAACTGGGAGGAGGGGAATGGCCAAGGTTATTTCTAGAGGCTTGTCTCTCCTGGTCCTGCTCATACTGCTCTGCAGAACGTTGACTATGTTCACTCAGGGCCTCTGTAAGCAGCCTTTGAGATAACTGCCTGATTTGCTCTATTTCCTGCTGCTCTTGCTGCTCCCTCTCTTCTACCTGCTGATGTACTGCCTGCTGCTCTGCCTCCTGATGATGTTGATGTTCAAGCTCCACCCTCTGCAATTGTTGCAGTTGTAACTGTTGATGCTCCTGCTGCTGTTGTTGGTGATGCTGCTGCATTTGCATCCTGATGTACTGAAGGTGTTGCCACTCTTGCTCCTGCCTCTGTCGCTGCTGCAGCCTGATGGACTGTAGGTGCTGCCACTGCTGCTCTTGCCTTAACTGCTGCTGCACTCCCATGGCTTGAAAGTGCTGCCACCCTTGTCCCTGCTCCTGCCCCTGCTGCACTCTCCTTCCTTGAATGTGCTGCCACTCCTGCCCTTGCCCCTGCTGCTGCTGCACTCTCATGTCTTGAGCATGCTGCCACTCCTGCCCTTGCCCCTGCTGCTGCTGCACTCTCATGTTTTGAGCATGCTGCCACTCCTGCCCTTGCCTCTGCTGCTGCTGCACTCTCATAGTCTGCAAGTTTCCCCACTCTTGTTCCTGCTCCTGCTCCTGTTGCACTCTCATGGTCTGCAAATTTCCCCACTCTTGTCCCTGCTGCTGCTGGTGCTGCACTCTCATGGACTGTAATTGTTGCCACTCTTGTTGGTGCTGGTGCTGGTGCTGCACTCTCATGGTCTGCAAGTGTTGCCACTCCTGCAACCGTTGCACTTGCATAGCCTGAAGATGTTGAGCATGCTGCTGCTGAGCCTGCTGATGTCTCCACTGTTCTGCCTCATGTTGCAGGTTGCTGACCTGCTGGTATGTATGGTAGTTAGGTGGAGGGGGAGCATGAGATGGGCCAGGTTGAGCTGAAGGGGGAATAGGAGCATTGTTGGTTCTCTGGTTCCTTCTGTGCTGACGACGCCTCTCATGGTCATTATTGTATCCTTCCAACAGCCGAGCAGTATAGTCAACACGCTCTGGAATATTCTGAGGTGGTGGAGCAGGAGGAACCAAATTTTGATAATATGGGGGAGGGAAGGCCATCATCTGGGGTGGTAGAGGGGCAGGGGGCAACACTGGAAGCAGAGGTTGTTGGGGAGGGAGTGACACTGGAGCATGAGCCTGACATTACATATGATCAATCCCATATATATTCCAGGCATGGGCACAACTTACAATCAGAGGAGGAGCAGGATTTGGTTGACGACGGGATGGAGGAGAGCCAAGGACACGTTGGTCACGTTCAGCCTGACGACCAGCATTGTGGGCAAGCTGTGGTGAAGTAGGGGGTGTAGACCTGATGGACACATTCACCGTTCAGAGACATTGAAGCAGTACATCTGGAAATCAAAACACCTACATGGTTGGAAAGACTGGACACAAAGGTTGGGTAGCAGTGAAGGGGATGAAGGATGCACAGAGAAGTCACCTTGTGCCTGTGGTAGACCCTACTGACTGGAACTCGACAAATGACAGAGCAAAAGGCAAAAAATCCCAAGACAGATTGAATGGCAACTGCAAGCAGGAGTGATCCCACTTGACCTTTGCAGGCCCCGCCAAACATGTCTCTACTCTGTGGTGATGAGAGAGGTCCCAGCCTCAGAGAGGCCTCAGCAACCAGCAGACAGGTGGAGATGAATCCACCAAGCCAGGTAGTAGGGACTTCACACCACCTTGTCTTGGTCTACAGTGTTCACTCTACCACCAGCACAAAGCAAGTATCAAAGGCAACCAAAAATCCCAACAATGCCAACCCTAGACCTACATGACATGTGAGTGTTCACCTGCAGATAGAGTGACATCAACTTACACTGACAACCTGGACACAGGTGTCTGCCAATAACCCAAAAGATGGGTAAAAAAAACTAAAGTGATGAGAGAAAATAGGTGAAAGGGCATCAATGATGAGTGGGGAAAGGCTTACCAAGGCACACTGAAGAAAGATAACCAACAATTTCTCAAAAAGCCAAAAATGCGAACAAAAATCTAAGGAATGCACCAGAAATACATATCAAGAGGTGTCATAAATGGATGAGACTGATCATTAGCAGGTAGTAGATGACTTACCAGGCACCCAGGCCAGATATGTGACCAAGGAAGGGGTCAAAAATGCGAAAAATGCGAACAGAAACCTAGGAAATTTACCAGAGTGATGAGAAATACATATGAAAAAATACCAGAAATGGTTGGGATTGATCATTGGCAGTTATAGATGACTTACCAGGAAGCCTGGCCAGAGAATGTGACCAGTAAAGGGGTCAAAAATGCGAAAAATGCAAACAAAAACCTAAGAAATGTGCCAGAGTGATGGGAAATACATATGAAAAAGTGTCAGGAATGGATGAGATTGACCATTGGCAGGTATAGATGACTTACCAGGAAGCCTGGCCAGAGAATGTGAGTAGTAAAGGGGGCAAAAATGCGAAAAATGCGAACAAAAATCTAAAAAAAATGGAGGAAATCCAGGTCCAGATGGCCAGGGTATGCAATCAGTGCCCCTCCTGAGCATTATCAAAGGGCCATGGGCTTACCAGCAGCCAAAGGACTGTCAGAAAACAGTCAAAAATGCGAACTATGGGCCTTATCAGTGGATGAGATCTCTTATCAGGCTGATCTGCAGCCCAGATCAGAGCAGACACTCACAGATGACACAATATTTTCAGTGTGATAGTTGTTTGACAGTGGTTGGACCAGCTGGTATGCAACTGGAGTGGAGGGAGGCTGGGGAGGGAGCTGGGGAGGGAGGGGGAAGGACACTTGCTGACTGCCAGCACCGATTGCGGGACACGCGATGCCACGTGGCTTTTGTTGTTCAAAAAAGGAAACTCACGTGGCTTTTGCCGAGAGGAGCGAAAAAAGCGAGACTGCCGACAATAGCGAGAATTGCGAGAATTGCGAAAATAGCGAGAATAGCGAGAATAGCGAGGGGAGCGAGCTACACGAAATAGTCGAACTACGCGTCGAGAATCGGCGATTCACGCTCTCGTCCCACGACCCACGGCCGTTAAACTTATTGATTGATTGATTGATTGATTGATTGATTGATTGATTATTGATTGATTGATTGATTGATTGATTGATTGATGATTGATTATTGATTGATTGATATTGATTGATATTGATGATGATTGATGATACAAAAATACTGCATTTTCTCTGCATACCACAGTGGGAATTGCCAAAATTCCATATATTAGGAGATTTATACATAACGAGCATATACATTATGAGCAAGTGTACTATACTCGTGCATCGTCGACCGGGGGCGGTTGTGGCCCACTGCTCAAGTATCTCTTAGGCGTCCACTCGTGTTCCCAAGATGCGGGACGCGGGATCGCGGTTGGTGGAAGGAGTAATGGAATAGTTGAAGCAGTCATGGTCGTGACTTGACTTTCTGCGCTAGCGCAATACACGCCAATTACAGACCACAAAAGATTATTGGCGAGCAACCGGGGAAGTCGTTTGAGCTCGCTCGGCGGAGTGGCTGTGCGACGACACTTCCAGCTTCATATCACTGACCTCGCTCAAGGTAAGAGCTGGATCATTTCGTACTACGCCGTCAACGATCTCTTAACCAGTTTCAATCTCAATAGCACTTCCTGGACAACAACAAGAAGTTCAAACGCGCCATAATACTGAAAATTGGCAATCGAGTCTTTAGGTTGTCTAGGAGGTTTTGAAGTCAAAGCTCGTGAACGTGTTAAACACAACCGCAACACGGCATCCCCGGCCTCGCTCTTACTCCCGGTCGCTCGAGTGCTGACGTCGTTAAGGATACACGCAATTCAACGAAGCCGATAATCTCGGAGATGCCACTGATCCGGATGTCTGAGTACATCAGTTAGGCATGTCAGGCTGCAACCTCCGCTGCGTCAGGAGGTTTTGACTAGTGCACAGGACGATTTTCTGACTCATGTTCAGTAGGTATGTCAAATCGTCGAACTTCGAGAGTCGTATCTCGCGACGCAAACAACTGACGAGGCAACGCAGACGCATGCCTATTGAAACTGGCTTGCCGAATACGTCAGACCATCGTTCGTTGGACTGACCACTACTGGTACACTCATTCAATACAAATGTGACGATGACTGAAAGGCTGTTCCAAGTATCGTTGCCACATCCCGAAACTGACAGATCTCCAATGCAGTCAGCTATCGCCTCGTAGGTGTCAAGTCGCCGCTCTGGTCGGTGTCCTGTCTCAGGTACCCCTCCCGCACCATTGCGGGATCGAATTGAGCCAAGGTAACTGTATCAAGTGGGTTCTTCCTTACGACCGCTGATCCGCTGCTGTTCAGCGACCATCAAAGTATAGCAGATCGCCATGGTTCCACCAGTGGATGTGTAGTCCTGTCAACTTGCGCAGTGTCTTGGGGTACGCTATATAACCTCCACAGATTTCGCCACTGAAGCAGCAGCGGACTCAGACACAACATGTCTTCTACTACTTCTACCATGTACACGGCGGCCTACGATAATCTGCTGGCAGTTTATCGCTCAACCTCTATCCTCAGCGTCCTCGCAGGCATAGCTGGCGTCTTGGTTCTACGCGGTACCTTGCGTGCAGCTCGATGGAAACTCAAGACCACCAGTCTTCGCGGACCACCCGGTGCGCATCCCATATTCGGGGCATCCAAAGATCTCTTCGAGGCGCCGGACACGGGGGAGATCTTTGAAACGTGGGCCGAAGAATATGGTGTGGCCTACGAGGTTCCAACGAGTTTCGGTGGGAAGAAGATCATGTTGTGCGATCCAAGAGCCCTCGCACACTACTATGCCAGGGAAACCTGGACATACGTACTAACTGACTCGACCAGAGTATTCCTCGAACGCGGGGTATGTTCCGCACGACATTTTCTTGCGCCTTGCGCTTACAACTCCATATCCAGTTCGGGAAAGGAATACTGTGGTCGCACGGAGAGGATCACAAGAGGTAACAGCAACGTGCTGAGGTCAAAATGACGTGCTAACCCCTGCTCCCAGGCAACGCAAGTCCTTATCTCCTGCTTTTAGCCACGCCGCCCTGCGGAAACTCGCCCATGTGTTCTATAATTGTGCTCATAAGGTAAGGCTTATCGAACGCGTTTTGACATAGTTTTGGAAACTAAACATTGATGGCCCAGACGAAAGCCGGCTGGGACTCTTTGATCGACCTGAGTGGCGGTGAAAGTGCTGTCATCGAAATCCAAGATTGGATGAACCATATCTCGTGAGCCAATGATACGGTTACATTTGTTGAAGTTTGTCTGAACGCTTTCTCTAGTCTGGATACTATTGGGATGGCAGGGTTCTCTCACGAGTTCGGTTCCCTTGACGGTAAACCGGCCACGATCCAGAAAGTATTCAGTGCCTTCGACACGTCGGCCAAGAAATCGTTCATCGATATTGCCGTTGTCCTCTTCGCAGACGTGTTCCCCGTGTTTTCCTACATACCAGTATCATGTGTTCAGTCGCTCACCGATATGCAAGCGACGCTGTCGGGTGTCGCGAAGAAACTCTTAGACAGGATGGAGAAAGAGAAGAAGGATGGAGTTATTGACGGCAAAGAGGACAAGTCCATCATCGGAGTGCTTAGTACGTCGTCTCACTACAATCGGACGGTAGACTTACCGAGGTCCCCCTATAGTCAAAGCTACTGAGGCGGAGGGCGAGCGGCATGTGACCCCCGACGAAGTGCTGTCGTCGGTGAGTAATTAGTGATCCAACTCTTGATAAGCTATCACTTACGGCCCGGGATCACCAGATGAAAGAGTTGCTTCTTGCTGGTTACATAACTACATCAAGTGAGTCTTGTGTTTTGATAAGGCTTGTTGACCCCTCTAATGGTCTTTTCAGACAGCTTGACCTGGACACTGGTTGAACTTGCCCGCAACCCAGACATTCAAAGCAAGCTGCGGGACGAGCTTTTGGCCTTTGGCTCAGAACCAACCTATGATCAGTTGCAGAGCAGCCTGACGCTACCTTACCTTGACGCCGTGGTACATGAGTCCCTTCGTATCCATCCCCCCCTGACAGACTTCGTCCGCGTAGTAAGTCGACTTGCAAAGAAGTCATATTCCTTCCCATTGACCATCATGTCACATTCTCAGGCAACGGAGGACGATGTCATCCCTCTCTCGGAACCTGTCATTACCAAGTCCGGTCAAGCCATCAACAGCATCTCTGTAGCGCGTGGGACGAAAATAGGGCTACCCTTGGCATGCATCAACCGATCCACTGCCATCTGGGGACCAGCCGCGAAGGTCTTCCGTCCAGAACGTTGGCTTGAGAAAGATGGTATCCCAAAGAAGGCACAGGATGTCCAAGGATATCGCCACCTCTTGACCTTTGCTGACGGGCCGAGGAATTGTCTTGGAAAGGGCTTTGCGGTGTCTGAAATGAAGGTGGGTTCTAAGTTACTGCATGCTATTGGGGTATACTAATACACCTATGCGTAGGCGGTGCTGTCAGTGCTGGTGAAGAGTTTCGTATTCGAGATGCGAGACGGTCCCAATACACAAACTGAACTATGCCAAGGAATACTGCCCAGGCCCCGAATAGTCGGCGAGGAAGGCGCGGCGATGCCATTGCGCGTGACCCGGTACGAGGGCTTTTAGTTCATTGATGGCAAATGGACGACGGCAGGAGCCGTCACTTGCTGTGCCAAACTACTCGGACTATCCTTAACATTTACCGTCGGTGATGGACGATCTATCAGTGGGTCAACCACCGCTACACATATATACTAGACTGCATATATACCTTGATACCACAACGCACTGGATGCGTCGATGTAGTCCCATCAATTAGGATCCCTCACCCTATTTTGCCCATTAATCCACATTTTGTTCTGTATTCCATCCGAGCATTGAGCATACCCTGAGTTGGGTGGGGTGCTGCAAGATAGTTTGGATTACCCCACCATGGATCCGAATTATGCACTAGTCCCATGTTTGTCCAGCTTATCACGGAGTGGGAGGAAGCTGGCTCGGAGTAAGTCTGTGACAAACTTGGCCTGCCGTGATGGGTGAGAACAGGCTATCCTCCAACATGTTCTTGAGCCTGGCACTCGCAGTAAGTCAGAATGTACAAACGCAAGCACCGGAAGCCCACACCTTATAAGCACGACCGAGCAACACTGTGGTCTACTTCATACTTGACATCCATTGATGACACCACTCCCGCTGATTTCAGCCCGTCCCTGTTCATAGGTGCCCATGAAGTAGACATCATCAGTGGCCCTCGAGCTGTCTCTACTACACTTGCACTCGAGTGCCCTGAAGTTCTTATTACTAACTAAATCTTGTTCTTACTTGGTGGGAGTTGGCCGCTTGCGGGCATCCCACTGGGGGAGTACGTACGACCCACCGAGGGGTTGGTCTTACACTCGGGTGACATCAGGGTGGGCGTGAGAGCTTCCATGCGGGACAGAACCCATCTGGGGGACGGAACCCCGCCCGTAGATCCACCCTCCTGGTGCCCAGTATGCTACCTGACTTTCGCCGGGCTCCCAGGACTTTTCTCGCTACTTTATGCCATCTCTGCTAGGAACCAACACCTAACTCGAGAGCTCAAGGCCTCATCGCCATGGCCAAGGCCATTTACATAGAGTAACATAGAACTGCCATCGCATCCAGGAAAATCCGTGGCGACTCACTCGGTAAGTAGGCTGGACCATTCTTGTACTACGTCATTACTGCCGTTTTCACTAAGGTTGTCACTGTGAGAAAATTACGTCAAAAAACACACTCCAACTTTGGTCGACCATAACTTCTCACCACTCACCTGGAATTTGATGAAAATGACACCAATCGACTCGGACGGTCCAGGAGAATCCTTTCTGGCATGACCGAAGACAAAAATCCAAGTTTTAAAATTTCGGGATTTCAGAATCTCGGGGGATTTAGTTCTGCGGTTGTTGCCCTCTGTCTGTACCAGAATACATGGGATTCCATGCATGAATTGCTTTGAAGCTTTATGTACATAGTCTGAAGTACAGTAATGGTTATAAAGATGCAATGTGGCATACACACAAAAGTCTCAAATGTATTGGGATTCAGTCACAAGAACGGGTAGTGAGTAAGAGACAGCACAAAATGCGTGAAGTATTTAAGCATGTCCAGTGGGCTGCAATAGAGTTAGGTAGACCCATGAGATTTAACAGATACTTACACAATGCGATGCACGTGTCTGAGAGGTTCAAGAATGACAGTATGTTGTGCTGTATGGACTACTCTGCAAGTTGGAGTGCCAATCATGATAGCGATCATAGGCTGTAGTTTGCGCACCACACACAAGTGCCTTCAGAAGTATCCTTTGATCCAAAGTAAAGGGAGGGGGTGTCGAGTCTTCCACAGAACAAATCGTTGCCTGCTCCACATCAGGAAGCTGGTTTAACTCAAGTTCAACAGCTTCCTTTACAAGATCAAGGCCACACTGGAACACCTTGTTGATGTCACTAAGATTAACAGTGGGATAAAGTGTCTGTTCAACACAAGTGAACAACTATCAGCACACCACATATATATGAAATGAGATAATGCACTCCAAAGGCATAACCATCGCACCTTCCTGGCGATCTATAACTAACCTAGAGTCACCATATCACCGTATCCAAAGGTGGATCTCGACAGACGATGACAAAAACCAAGTATGACCATTGATGATCACTTGTGTAATATCGTTGATGTTGCCCAAATGATGTCCCCATTCAGCCAGTGTCAGCAGCTGCGGCGACCGAAGCTCCTTCGCGATAGAGCCGTTCGAACCTGGGCTGCAGTAAGGGGTTGCTTGTTTGAGTAGAGTTTTGCCAATGACCAGAAGTGTGGGGTTGTTGTTGATGTAAGCATGCAGTTTGCGCATGACATTGCGATCGGTTTGTTTGTGAATTGGACAGTTGTCCATCACAATAATGGAGTTGGGAGCAGGAAAGGGTTGCATGTTGTCGAGGAGTCACCTGATAAATCATGTGAAGGACTCTGTGCAGAATGAGCCTTCCACTATGCTGCAGTGTAGAATATCATCATGAAGGGAGAGCGTGGGGAGAACAGAATAACTTTACTACATTTAGCATGGTCAAGACAAGACAATAATTTACTTACCAGCGACCATGTACAAAAAATGCCTTCCGTTGTGCCCTGGCTCCTCTGATCAACCAGGCATGGCCGCAATAGGTTGTTTGGCAATCAACAGAGCTTTCATCAATGAAGACAAGTTGCTCTGCTCTGTATGCTCTGATGCAAGTAAGGTATTCAGCATGTTTTACTGCCGAACATTCTGCTGAAACACGTGTGATCTAAGAAGGGATGAGCGTCACAATGGCAATATACGAGTCAGAACTCACCTTCTTCATCGTAAAACCACCTCTGCAAAGCATTCTCCACACAGTGGCACATGAAACATAGACACCACAAGATGCTTCCAGCATTTGCTGGAGTTCGTCCAAGTATAGATCAGGTGAATTTTGCATGGTACCTAGAAGAAACTGTGACGACAAATGGATTAGTTACAAGTCACAGTATACATGGTGTTACGCTGCGAACCGCGGGTAGCACCTAATAAAGGTGTAGCGGCAATATAGAGCAGAGTAATGAAGTAGTCGCGTGAAGCACCGATATATTCGGTGTAGCGACGTTGAGTTAGTACCTCGGTGCGTTGAGACTTTGAGCACCCTTGGGCGTCGTCACTCGTATTCCCGAAGAACGGGGATAAATGAGACGGATTGCAAGGTAGCGAAAAGCTAGGGAATACAGCGATAAGGTAACCTCTATATATACCTAAGCTGTAGTGGGCCAGAGGCCCAAAAGAAACAACGTCCAAGGCCCACTAGAAGTGGGCACACTACCGTAAACATACAAGTAGCCAATGGGAGCGAGTACACGAAGTGGGCTCGCTACGGGAACGTCAACAATGCGCAGTAATGCGCAGCTATGGTACAGATGGGTCAGAGGCAACGATGAGTCAGCGAAGAAAAAGTGGAGCCATATGTACAGGAGTCAAACGTGGACCCGTTGAGGGGTACACGGCACAAACAAAGACGGCGACGGGGTTACGCCCGTCGGACAGATATAGCGACGTAGCCGACACGAGTCGGCTACCAAAGATAAAGGCCGGATGGCCGGTTCTTGAGTATTACACGCATCCCTATGAGGAACGCGACGACGGAGCAACCGATGACGACAACGGTTGCGGGACCAAAGGCGCGTAGCCAGAGTTCGAAAGAAGAAACGGAAGGTGTGGGGTCCAGGCGTAACATCACCCCCCCCTCAAGATCGGCGAGCTCCTGATCGACGAGTTCGGAGGGTGCGCGGCGAGGTCGAACGACGACCGGAGGCGGTCGCGACGGGAGGCGAGGGACCGGGAGGGGGCGACCGAGATTCGGGAGGAGCGAACGGGTAGACAGCGGACGCATGTCGAGCATCCATCCAGCGAGAACCTGACCCATGTCCACAAGACCAGTGGCCGACGTAGCCACAGTCGTAACACGCGTAGACGTGAAGAGGATGGTCGAAGGGGACCTGGATACATCCTCCGAGGTAGAATCGCAATTTATCCTCAAGCGTGAGAACTACGAACGGACTGGGCGGGAAGGAACTCAGCGTGTGGATGGCATTGTACGGCTTTTGATCGGCGATTCCCCAGGCACTTTCACAGGACTTATCTAAGAAAGTCTCCCAACCATAAACGGTAGCGCCAGTGGTGGAATACCGAGCTAAAACAGCGGCAGCTTGCTTGAAGACTCGGTCTTTCGTTCGTTCCTCCGATTCCGCGGCCGGAGGAGGCGTCTCGACCTTAACGTAAGGGACGGATAACCTTGAAGGGTCAATTCCGCCAACCGTTCGGTTTCCTGAGGCGTCAGGGGCGGTCCACGGCGATGTCTGGAAAGAATTCCATTCAGGGGGCGGTGTTGTGTGTACTTTATGAAACCCCGATCCTCCTCTCTCTGCGTCAGCAGCCACCTGGCATAAGACATCCAAACCGGTTCTTCCGGGTCGATTGGCCGTTGTGCGGCGAAAGGAGCTGGCGACCAGCGGTCCGAGATCTTCGTGCAAGATCTGAACGATGTCGTGCTGAACCTCTCCCATCGTGGAGATTGCCGCGCGGAGGGTGTTCTCGAGAAAGGTGGCGTTCCCGGAAGAGTCGGGAGCTTTGGTGGTAACGTCGAGGAACCTGGGAACATAAGAAGCTACTACGTCTGATCCTCTGAAGACCTGACACAGCAGCCGTAAACGTTGCTCCTGTTCTCGTGAGACCCCGACGAGTGGGTCCCCTGGGTTGTATTTCGTAAGCAGCCAACAATAGTCGAAGAACTGTGCTGTCGTGGGTTCCATGACTGCGGCTGACGGGGGTGGCTGTTCGGGAGCGACGGAAGACCCGGGACACTCTGATAAGTGCTGGCGTGGTAAGGTTCCGGCGACGGGTAAAGCGGGTAACGGTCGGGAGGAGTCGGTTTGGACAGGGGCAGACTCATCGTCGTAGGGCGCGGCTGAGAGTCGATCAACGAGGGGGACCGTCGGCATTGGCGTAGGGGGACGATAACGGGCTTTGCCCTTGTTTGGCTTAGTCCGGCGTAGCGTGAGTCCTCCGAGGGGACGGAAACCGGTGGCGTCAGAAAGGGGTTCTCGCGACTCGGAGGTCGCGTCATCGGTAGACGTCGGGGCTCCGGAGAGCGGGCGTGCGAGTAGCTCGCGGGGGAGGGGCAATGAACCAGAGGAGGGGTTCGTGGGAGAGGGTGCGGAGACCTCCATGTAATCGTCGGCGAGGCAAGAGGCAAAGGCGGATTCATCGTAGTCAAAACAGTCTGAGCCGAGGTTTTCAGAATTTATCGAGCAGGGGCTTGCCATTTAGTTGAGGCGACGGGCGAGTTTGTACTGTTCGAGCACCTCCTCCGCGTGCTCCTTTATATTTTCCTCTGGCTCCCACGTGTTAGAAGAATGAGGGAACCCGACCCACTTTACAAGGTACTCGCGACCCTTTCTGCGCCCCTTGCTCCTGTGGTTGAGCACTGTCTCCACTTCCCATTCGACTTCATCATCTACTAAATCCGGAAGTGGGGGCGGGGGCGTATTGCCATACTCGGCAGTCTCAGTAAACGGGTAGATCCGTGACGTGTGGAACACGGGGTGTACCTTCCAAGTGGGCGGCAGGCCCAACCTGACGGCCACAGGCGAAATTACCTCGGTGACAGGGAAGGGTCCAAGGCGTCGAGGTTCTATTTTTGAAGACTGCCCTTGCGTGCGCAGGTTTCCGGAGTCTAACCATACCTGGTCACCCTTCCTTGGCTCGGTGTACGTTCCTTTCGATCTTGATCGCATCACGTCCTGTGCCCATTTGTGGCTGAGCTGGGCGGTGTCCCTATTGATTGCTAACGACTGGAGTCGTTCGTCCACTGACGGCGCCGCAGTGGGCCGTGCCGTTGGATACGGAGAAGGGTCATAGCCGTAGAGCAGCGAAAACGGGGTTTGTCCATGTACCGAATGGACTCGGGAGTTGTGCGCAAACTCGGCGTCCGGTAGCTTTCGCGCCCAAGAGTTAGGCAACTCGGCGCAGTAGCATCGTAGATACGTCTCGAGTTCTTGATTTACTCGTTCGCTCTCTCCGTTAGTCTGGGGGTGATAGGCGGAAGACAACTTGGTTTTAATTCCGAGCGACTTGTACAGCTCCCTTGTAAATGCCGATGCGAACTGTGGACCACGATCAGAGATCACCGCCTCCGGGAGGCCATACCTCTGATAGATGTACTGTTGGAAGAGGCGGGCGAGGCCCACGGAGTCCACGGTTTTATTGGTCGGTATGAACACCGCCGCCTTAGTGAGCCCCTGATCCACGACTGTCAGGACCGAGTCATATCCTTCTGACTCGGGTAGATCGGTGATTAGATCCATAGATATCTGTTGGAAGGGGAGTGGATTTTTGGGCGTATCGTTCGGCGTTACCGGCGGTGTAACCGGATGGGTGATAACTTTGTTCGCTTGACATATCGGGCAACCTTTGACGTAGTCGCGTACAGTCTTCCACATTCCGGGCCACCAGACCTCCCTGTTCATCTTCTTCGTCATTGCTTTTACTCCGGGATGCCCGGCGGCGGGGTGGTCGTGGTAGTCACGAAGGCATTGCCTCCTAGTTTTCGGCGGTACGTACAGCCGTTGCTTATACCTTTTCGTTCCATCGGATGCCTTCTGTACTTCGGGGTTTTCTTCCGAGAGGGTGTCGTCCTTTGGCGTTTCGCTCGTGGCGCGTTCGTACACCTCTTGGGATATTACATAGACCCCTTTTTGACGTCGGTCAACCTTTTTTACGTCCGTCGTGCGGCATTGATCCGAGGTCATTGTGGCATTTTCGTCCGATATTGGTGGATTCGGTGGATTCACCCCCCCCTCAAGCCACATGGCGTCGGGAAGGGCAGCAGCTGTGACGGCGGGTTCTTCTCCATAGTCGGGACGACGGGAGAGAGCATCGGGAACCCCCATTAGTTTGCCGGGCTTGTGAGTAAAAAGAACGGGGTACCCCTGAAGGGTATCCAACCAGCGGGCTTGTCGTGGGGTAAGCTTCTGCGGGTGGCGCCAATACGTGAGATTCTTGTGATCCGTGAAGATCACAGTTGGTTCTACGGGCGATATTAGATAATGCCGAAAGGCATCTAGCGCCTGTATGACGGCGAGCATTTCCAAATCAAAAACCTGGTAACGCTGTTCAGCTCCCTTCAGTGACTCTGAAAGAAAGTGGCACGGATGCCATTCATCATCGGATCCCTTCTGAGCTAGCACCGCTCCGGTTCCGACTTTAGAGGCGTCGGTAAAGAGGGCGAAAGGTTTGCGAAAATCGGGGATCTGTAGCACAGGCGCTGAACATAAGAGGTCTTTGATCTTTTGGAACGCTCCGTGTTCCTCTTCATTCCACCGCCACTTGGTATCCTTCTTCGACAGGTTATGGAGTGGTCGTGCCAATTGCGAGAACGACGGGATAAACCGGCGATAGAAGTTGCAGAAGCCTAAAAACGACCTTACGTCCCTTAGATTATGGGGGGTCGGCCAGCTTTCAACGGCATCGGTTTTGATAGACACCGTTTGTACGTTTCCTTGCGAAACCTTCATTCCCAGGAACTCTATTTCGTCGGCCTCAAAGACGCATTTCGATAGCTTGAGGCGCAGTCGTTCCTTTCGACAAATACCAAGGAACTCCTTCACGTATTGTCGTAATTCCGGGATGGTTTTGGCGTGGACCACAACGTCATCCATGTAACCACATTGCTGTCGTTTATGAAGCTGGTCAGCAAATGTGGTATCCATGAATCTTTGAAACGTAGGTGGCGAGTTGCACTGGCCGAAAAACATTACCGTGGGCTCGAAGAGACCTCGCGGTGTTAAAAACGCGGCCTTCCACTGGTCTTCCGGTTTTACCCTTACATTAGTAAACCCCCATCGTACGTCGAACTTGGCGAAGTACTTGGACTCGCATAACTCGTCAACCATCTGCGGAATGTTGGGCAGAGGATACGAGTCATGAATCGTGTGGGAATTGAGGTACCGGTAGTCTTGTACCAGTCGTTTTGCACCATCCTTCTTCTTTACGAAAAACACCGGAGCTGAAACTGGTGAATCCGATGGTACGATTTTGCCACAGTTGAGGTTCTCATCGATAAACTCGTCTAGAGATTTCCTCTCGTCGGGCGACATCGGATACAGGGTTGCCTTTTTCATCAACCCTTTGTTGTCCTTTCGGAACTCCTCCTTGGTCTTTATTTCATGGTCCAACCCCTTACGAAAGTGGGGTAATGGAACGTCGGTTTCCGAAAAGACTTCGGCGAACTCGGCATACTCCGAAGGGAGATCGGGAATCGTCTTCGGTCCCGCGTCTACCTCGAGCTGTGTGGAGATCGTTGTGCGATTTACAGAGGCGTTCTTGTCCTCATGTGTATCGGCTTTCTTCTTCAGCGGTTGTTCTTCTTCTGGGGAACCACCCCATCCGGTAACCCTGTGGTTTCGCCAGTCAACAACCGGCATTTCCTTTTTGAGCCACAGCATTCCTAAAATAAGGTGATCTTTTTCCATCGGGCCGACGTAGCAGAGTATTTGAAACTCTCGAATTGGTTTGACGATATTTCGGCACTTCAAAAAGACCTTCTTCCTGACGGTATACCGTACGTGTCCGTCGAATGCGGTGATGTCCCAAGTTCTTTTGACCGGATAGGTCCGCAACTTTAACTTGGCGACGAGCCGGGCCCCTATAAGGTTTACTTCAGCGCCACTATCGATCGTGGCGGGTATCCTCGTTTTGTCGTAGTTGAGAAGCTCCAGAGTTCCGTAAATAGATCGAGCACACATTTGTGATTCATCGGCGATATTATTACAGGACACTCGGGCACTCAAAACATCTTTAGAGAAGGGCGATCTGCACGAGGAAAATTCAGAACGCCCCTTTAAAAACCCTTTTCTTTAGCGGGTTTAGTTTCTTCTTTGTCCACATCCTCCGCATCTATTTCCTTGACGCTTTTCTTCTTCGGCCTGGGACAATCCTTGCTAAAGTGTCCCTCTTCGGCGCAGTTGTAGCACCGAACGAGCCGAACGCTGCTTCGTCTTCCTTTACCGCCAGGTTGTCGTTTGTCTACTTCCATGGCATTAGGATCTCTAGAAGGTCGAGGGGAGAAATGATAGCGGGTATGGGTGTCAGAGGCTTTCTTGCGATCAAGAGTCCTCTTTTGTTCGATCTTGCTTACGGCTTGTCCGGCGAAGGCGATCCATTCGGAAACGGTAACCGGTTCCTTATGGTCAAGGACCCAATCGCGTATTTCCTTCCACAATCCTTGTCCGAAGAAGATGGCACCGTTAAAGTTGTCATCGTTATAACCGGTGTGGTTGAACACAGAAAGGAAGCGGGATACGTAGGTTTCGAAGGGGTCGTTTCCTTGCGACAGGGTCACAAGTTCGATTTGAGCCTTGTGTTCCGGGTTGCCGGAGACGAAGGTTCCGCGTAGCTTTGCTTCGAAGGAATCCCAGTCATCTCGATAGCGGAGACGTCCGGTTCGTTCGTGTTCATTAATATAGACTTCTGCGAAAGCTGCGGCCGATCCTTCCGTCATGAAGGAGAGCGTAAGACCGATTCGGAGGTGATCGGTAGAGTAGACGTGCTGATTGATCTGGAAATAGCCTTTAACCTGTGTGATCCACGTAAAGAACAGGTCATGGTTGCCGTTATAGATGCGGGGTTTATTGAGATTGAACTCGCGTCCTCTGTTAGGCTTCTCGACTTCGTTCCTTATTGTGGCGGCGGCGAATCTAGCACGGATCTCTTCGATCTCCTTTGCGGTGGGTTCTCGGTTAAAGAGCGGGGTTGTGTCGGAAGAGGGCTTCGCGGCTTCCTGCCCAGATCCGGACCCGGCTCCTATATTTAAACTTTCAGTAGCGTGGGACATGACGTGGATGAGATTCTCTTCGTCGATGTCAGGTACGTGAGTATCTCCAACGACAGATCCTAGATCGGACTTATCGTCAAAGTTCAACGGTTCGTTGTCGGTTTCTGACTCCGGTTCGTTTTCTCGGTAAGCACCAAGCAGAGCTGGGTTGCGAAGGGAGGACGGAGGAGTAAGAGACCGGGGTTGGTCGGGATATCTTCGCTCGAACTCGCTTCCGGTAGGCTTGCGAGCGGTGTATTTGCGAGGATAAGGTTGGGGAGCAGCACGGCGTTTGCCTTTGCTTATAGACCAGGCACCTGTGTCAGGAGGTGGTGGAGGCGGCGGTCTTGACGACACCGTGGGCAATCGATGGGGTGCTGCGGAAAAGGTGGAGGGATAGTCTGACAACCCAGAGGTCCTTCAGGCTAAAGAATAGCCAGACCGATGGAGAGATGTCGTTTTAGCGAATAGCAGTCGTCGTGTCCGAAAAACGGTCACAGCTGTGTATTTAGAGCTTTTCGCTTTTGTTACGCTGCGAACCGCGGGTAGCACCTAATAAAGGTGTAGCGGCAATATAGAGCAGAGTAATGAAGTAGTCGCGTGAAGCACCGATATATTCGGTGTAGCGACGTTGAGTTAGTACCTCGGTGCGTTGAGACTTTGAGCACCCTTGGGCGTCGTCACTCGTATTCCCGAAGAACGGGGATAAATGAGACGGATTGCAAGGTAGCGAAAAGCTAGGGAATACAGCGATAAGGTAACCTCTATATATACCTAAGCTGTAGTGGGCCAGAGGCCCAAAAGAAACAACGTCCAAGGCCCACTAGAAGTGGGCACACTACCGTAAACATACAAGTAGCCAATGGGAGCGAGTACACGAAGTGGGCTCGCTACGGGAACGTCAACAATGCGCAGTAATGCGCAGCTATGGTACAGATGGGTCAGAGGCAACGATGAGTCAGCGAAGAAAAAGTGGAGCCATATGTACAGGAGTCAAACGTGGACCCGTTGAGGGGTACACGGCACAAACAAAGACGGCGACGGGGTTACGCCCGTCGGACAGATATAGCGACGTAGCCGACACGAGTCGGCTACCAAAGATAAAGGCCGGATGGCCGGTTCTTGAGTATTACACGCATCCCTATGAGGAACGCAACGACGGAGCAACCGATGACGACAACGGTTGCGGGACCAAAGGCGCGTAGCCAGAGTTCGAAAGAAGAAACGGAAGGTGCGGGGTCCAGGCGTAACACATGGGTATTGTACATTACCTCGACATCAATATCACGAAGCTGCTGTTTTCTGACTCTCATCTCCTCATCAGTACCATCACCTGGATTGGGGATGGTCCCATACGTCTGAAAGTGAGCAAGGACACATTGGATGGTGCAAGTGGAGAGGTCAAGACACATGGCAATTTGTTCGTGATCTAGAAATTTTGAAAACCACATGATCGCCCACTGTATTTCAGGAGTTGTTTGCTGACCTCGGGGCATGGCTATAGCACCATTTTGAGCATTGAATCAGCCGACAGAAGGGGGAACTTACTGCAGAACTGAATCCCCTGAAATCCCAAAATCCCGAAATTTTAAAACTTGGAATTTTGTTTTCGGTAAGGCCGGAAAGGATTCTCCTGGACCGTCCGAGTCGATTGGTGTCGTTTTCGTCGAATTCCAGGTGAGTGGTGAGAAGTTGTGGTCGACCGAAGTTGGAGTGTGTTTTTTGACGTAATTTTCTCACGGTGACAACCTTAGTGAAAACGGCAGTAACGATCTCCGGATGACCCGCTCATCCCGTCTCAATAGCATAACGTAGTTCTTCATCGTCCGACGCCTCCCGCCACCTCTTATTTTTGGTTATCTTTCACTTCAACCGTCGTTCCGGTTCCGTGACATCGCAAATTCATGGCTGCAAGTTCTGCAGCCTCCCTTTTTTATATATACCTGTCCCATTTTCTCCAACACTCCCAGGACTCAGCTCAATTGGTTGAATGCCACGGACAATAAAGTGCGCTGTAGTTGGCGATGATGCTGTCGGCAAAGTATGTCGCATTTCCAAACCTTTTGATCGTTTTTGACACTGAAGCATGCCCCGTAGACATCTTTATTGATATCATACACTACCAACAACTTCCCCAGCGAGTTTGTTCCGGAGGTAAGCAGCATGGCGTGCGTGGACTCCAGTAGCGGACATAAACCTGCAGCCAGGTCTTCGATAACTACGCCACGACTGTGATGATTGGTGAAGAACCCTATACTATTGGGTTGTTCGATACTGCCGGTCTGTCTTGCTTCTCCCTTCGCACGTAGTAAGACGAGGGAACTGACACGTGGGTGGACGTTGTCTAGGCCAAGAGGACCATGACCGTCTTCGCCCGCTATCATACCCTCAGACAGACGTATTTCTGGTGTGCTTCAGGGTGACATCTCCAGCATCTTTCGAGAACGTGAAGGTGAAATGGTTCCCGGAAGTACACCACCATTGTCCTGGCGCGTCATGTCTTATCGTTGGCACCCAAATTGATCTGCGAGACGACCAAGCGGTTGTCGGGAAGCTTGCAAGGCAGAAACAAAGGCCGGTTTCAACTGAGGCAGGCGAGTGTCTTGCCAGAGAGCTTGACGCAGTCAAGTACGTGGAGTGCTCGGCCTTGACACAGAAAGGTTTGAAGAATGTTTTTGATGAGATGATTTGATTTGCGTCGTGGAACTCGTGAGTCTAACGAAGTTAATTACACATAGGCTATTGTCGCCGCCCTCGAGCCTCCAGTGGTCAAGAAAAGAAATATATGCGTCGTTGTTTAATGTATGACCCTCTTTCTACGATGACTTCTGTGTTTCAAACCTTCCTTTCTGCGTCATATATCCCTATCATATTTTCCTCACTTGATACTTCTGGTTGTTACAGCTGCCAACTTCCTGTGCACCGCTTTGGGTCCATGCTTGCAAGACACATACACATACCAGCATTCATGTATCAGAGCTCGGAAGATTAACATGCTTGTGTTCAAACTCTCCGTGCGCGTAACCTCAGGCATCCAGAGATGGTACCGTCTCGTAGATCACACCGAATCGGAGGTTCAATTCCATATCACGCGCGGAAACGTTTCCTCTGTTTTCACCTGCAATCTTGATGACCGTTGGTCTTCCTTTGTGATCCTCGTAGGGTTTCTGAGATGGTGCGACCTCACGCACAAGTCACACCGAGTATATAAATCCTATATAATAAGGATTAGCTGGGTGGGTGTTCCGACACCCACCCGCAAGGTATCGCGCGCGCGAATGCTTCCTGTGCGTCTTCGCTCGCAATCTCGGTCCACGACCACAGGGTCATTCCCTTGCACCAGGATGATGCAAGTTTAACGCAGAATCCTCCATCTGGAACTTGTAGTTGACTTCTCCATCCAATTGACTGGTACTCTCTTTCAAGAAGAACCGCAACCTCCAGTATATTCATTGGATACGATACTGTCTCGGCAGGTTCCTGACCCATCCTGCGGTGAGGCTGGCTCCTGCAGATCGACTCACTGCTAGATTTCCGTGAGGAAGTTTCTCGACTGTATCCACACCACCACCGGGATCGGTTATGTCAATGCTGATAGCAATGGAGGACCACTGTCAAGTTGTCCGAGGACATTAACCATGACTTGAAAGGCCTGAACGGATCGCCAGTGGTTAGAGTTCCACGTACAGCATAGCAGGTCGTGCATTGCTATACTAGCTAGGATGAAACTGGTTCGAACGTGCATGAACCCGGGGCTTCCCCAGTAAGTCTTCACAACCTTCGGTATGGGGTCTCATTGCCTTTGTCAAGGCCAGTGTGAGATACGTGCAACAGAACCATAACGTGTAGGCAACAAGACGACTGCCGACACTTATTTAGATCTCAATGTAAACGGGTGGCACGACGTGACGAAACACGGGTCCGCTGTCTACCCAAAACCTACGGATCAAATGCACATTCACAATGCTGTGTGACGGCTGTTCTTCGAATGGTCGCGAAAGTGGTACTAAGCTCACCGATGTCGTAGTAAGGTTGTACTTCCTGTATTATGTGAGCATTGCCGAAGGCCAAGTGGAACGAAGTACGTACCACCCAAGTCCGACTACCACTGCAACAGACTACCATGTCGGCTCTATAGCGAACATCCAACTTCTCCAGATAACACAGTTCAGATAATCTCCGAAACAGCAACGGACTTCCACACTCATAGGAACTGAATTCGACCTGCAATTTTGATTGACCTGCGATTACTCGCTGCCGGAGCCAATCGACTAGACCATCAAGAAACTCCAAGTCACAGTCCCTTAGATTTTCTATGGTCAAGCGTTTCAGATTCTTCCAGTGGAGGACACCGCTCGGAAACTCTGGTGTGCGAAAATACGGGTCAAAGCGGACGCCTTCAACGAGTGCCAAATGACAGACATTTGGGAATACCAAACAAACAGCCTCAGATAGGTTCTCTGCAGTGAATTGAGAAAGACAGAGATAGTCAACGTTGTTGAACCTGGAGTTGAGATCTGAAAAAATTGCACCAGGCGAATCACGCCGCAAAGGTGGAGAATATTGGAAACGTTTGAGACTTGGAGCGACAAGAGCACGTATCAGTGCCGTCGCTTGGCCAAGCGTGCACACGAATTCCTTGAGTAGAGGTAACTGAATACTATTCGGGGTTAGGTCGAAGTCGATAGAGTTGCCAGAAACATGAAGCGAAGTCAGTCCTCGGCCAGAAAGAGAATTGAGAATTGATTGGTGTCGGATATGTTCGTACTCATGAAATTCAAGGGAGAGTGCAGAGACACCAGAAGGGATGTGGAAATTCAGCAACGTGCCAGCCACTACATGAAGATGTACATGTTCTAGGTGAGGAGACCTTTCGGGACGCAGATAGAGTTCCCCTTGTTCCGTCAATGAGCCGGGGAACTTCCCGATTGAAACTCGTTTCAGTGAAGGGAACGACAAATGGTTCAGCTTTTTCAACACGAGAGACCTGTGAAAATGGGGTACATCCTCTTGGATAGTAAGACTCCGCCAGCGATGAGCGCAAGAGGCCAGAATGTTGAGTATTGTAGTGAAAATCCCATTACAGTCGGGGTCGTCCCAGTGCAAGAAATCGATGTCAAGGAGAGATTGTGAACTTCTGGTCACATAGGTTTTCGCACGTGCTTCGTTCCAATACGAAGATACTAGGATCTTAGTCCAGAGACTTGGAGAGTACAGAATCACGTCTCTCCAATGACGCGACACGCCCGCCAAATCCATCTTGCTGTGGCGATACGTGTCGCAAGTGTCAGGAGCTGCCTCGAGGCAAAACTCGAATACTCGCAGAAGTGACTCCGTGGGAAGACGATGAACAGGAGCCATCGACATTTGTGCAATGAGTTCTTCAACTATGGATCTTTGCAATCGAGCGGCATCTTGGATGCTGTTAAGTTCGTCGAGGAGCTCTTGTTCGCGCTTCTCCAGCACAACCAATGCTGCTCGCGCCTGCGTAAGATCATCCATCGTCAAATTGCTATCGAGTTTCATATCAAAGCGTTGCTTATTAGAACTTTTTTCCACAAACTGTGTAGTAATCAGATTGTGCAGAGGGAAGTGGATCGAAGGCCTCACTTCGTAGTCGTTGATCGCGACTGGATTGGATTGGACAGGACTAGCTGACTACGAAGTAGCTCAGGTACAAACATATGCAAATTTTCAATGCTTGCATTGTCATCTCAGCACACAGTGAAATACATTTCACTATTCTCTACTGACATGACAAGAAAGTTTCCAACGATACAGGTATATAAACAAATGATTGGGGGGATACATCTCCTTGAAATTGTGAAGCAATAAGCGCACAAACAATTATACGAGGTCACTATCTCGGCGCAACACCAGTCAAAGAAAAAAGAAAAGAAAACGAGGACCAAGTGGGAAGCCGAAAGACCCTTAATCTCTTTCCTCGGATAGCGTCGAACTCCTTCCTGAACCAGAGTGGGCAGGCGACCTAGACTGTGATCCGTTCCAACTTCATGGATCATGCTGCCTGCTGACACAATTGTTGCTCAAGCAGTTCTTGTTGTGTCAGCAGGGTGACTGGGCAGACATTTCAATTCAAACGTGCTGCAAGATAGTCTGGATTACCCCACCATGGATCCAAGTTACGCATCAGTCCCATGTTTGTCCACCAGCTTATCACGGAATGGGGGGAAGCTGTCTCAGAGTAAGTTCCGCGACAAACTCGGTCGCCGTGATGCGTGAGGATGGGCCATCCTCCATGTTGGATCTTAACGTCCTCGAACCTGACACTCGCAGTTCAGGATGTTCAAACGCAAGCACCGGAACCCTGCACCATATACGTACGACCAAGCAACGTGTGAACTTCCTAAGTATTTGACTTGATGCGATAGATGGTGATCGGTAGTCCGTCAAGTTGACTTGTAGTTAATTGTGCGTTACTTGTTAGCGTCATCTCTGTTGCATTACATGACGTGGTGAACATCCGTGAGCAGTCGACTTCACGAACTCCGACCTGGATACTGGCGGAGAAGTACAAATTGTAGGTCAGAGCAACTCAGTACCCAAATGTCACCATGCGGACCTCATGCTCGACGTCGGAGTAGGATGAAACGTAGCCCAGGCATAACTGCTGAGAAGATTCAGAAAATCTACCCCCCTTTCATGTTCATCCTCGCGAAGGACAAATTCGCCGCCTTCGTGGGGGGAGGGGAAAACGAAAACGGGTGAACTAAACATGGTCTGGTCCCGAGGGGTATCTTTGTGTGCCTTGAAGAACGAGTCTTTACCTACGCACCGTCATTACTAGAACACTGTAAAGAAAGACGCCTAAAGAACGAACCGTAAGACATTGAGCTTATACAATTCCATCTTGATCTCTCGGTCGTCGTCGACGCCCTCTAGCAGTCCTTGACGAACGACGTCAGTCTGACCAGAATCCTTTATATCGAAACTCGTTGCGAAGTCAGCGAAGTTCATCTTCCCCGCCTTGCGGTAGGACTCGTCGTAGACACTTTCGTTGTTTACACTAAAGGCGGCTGGTTGACAGGCTGCTTCAAGTTTATTGATCTCTTGTAGCGTGGCCTTTGCACGGTTGATCCCGCCGCGAACACCGAAGAACGCGCGCCAGATAGATCAACGAGAACGCCATCCAATATCTTATAAGAACCTCACTTGACGTTGGAGCCGTCGTTGCCATAGAACAGTGTCAATTGTTCGGGGGAAACAGAGTACGTCCTGTTACAGTACGGTAGGCGAGCGGACGGGAGGGTGCAGATCGAATCGACAGCGACGGCGAAGGATTTCTGCTGGGCCGCTCCTATGGAGAACGGAATGTATACAGACAGCGCACCTAGCCAGGCTGTTGTGGTATTGAAGCACAGCGACTACACACTCCTTGAGGAAACACGGCACAGTACACAACTTCAACGAACATCTTCAAGCTACTACATACTACCACCAGAGCAACGATGCGCGCAATTCATCGAAGTTTGACTGATATCGACGTCTACAGAGGGTGACGAGATGTCGATGCCAGCCAAGAATCGACCTAACCCTGCTTTGCTCCCATGGACTGGAGTGACGAGAATGTGGAACCGGCAGGAATGGTCTGACCCAAGCGCGAGGATTGGTAAGTCGCAGCAGCGGAACCTAAGAAAGATTGGCGATACAGCATGAAGTAGCCAGATGTTACTTATACTACCTTTTGTTACTCCCTTGCTTCCGAACCCTAGGAAGCGAACAAACGCTTGAACAAGCCATTGGAGGCTACAGCACACGAGCCGGAGCGCGGTCTTGAGCATCCATAGCGCGATTCGCAGTGCAAGGCCAAAGATCGACACAACGATCGCCACTACCACAAAAAAGAAGACTGACAATCATGAATGACATGCGTCACAAGTCCTTCACGCTGATTCAGTGAAACTGAGGTGCTTACCCCATTCTGGTACTTTAGAAAATGATAGTTGAGTGCGCGCCAAGGGATGAATGAGAATCATCAGTTCCATCAAAGACTTCACTCAGATTCCCCTACCCGAATCCGATACAGGTGGAGAGTTTTTAGTGACAAACTACGGGCCAGAAGGTCAGACGAGCGTGAACGCTTCATACAACTTTGTTGATTAACCTTTGGCACTGCACTGACAATTTGGGATACGGATGAAGCAGTTTCACCTGCAGCAATGGCAGTCGTTGAAGAGGATATTACAGGCAACTGCACCATGTTGCAAGCAACTCTGCGAAAAATTTTGGGCTTGCAGTCCGATGCAAACGAATCTCCGGCTAAAGACGGACCCAATTTGGTTTAGTATGAGCTTTTCTCCGAGTTACGTGAGTGGTACAACGCCTGCAATTGGTTGTAATAATGAAGCGATGCCTCCAAACTGAAAAGACTGTCAAAACGCCTCATCCAGATCGAAAGGAGACTCGCAGAAACCGGCATTGTTGTAAGAGAACACGAGCGACGATGTCGAAGATGACTGTAAACGAAAAACACCAACCAGCCAATTACGTAAAGCCTTCCCCTCGACCAAGCCCGCGTCGGAGGAATGATTCAGTGGGTGCTAATTGAAAAAGTGATCGCTATGTCCCAGTAAGCCGAGCGAGTACTGAGCTGGAACATGTCTCACAGCATACCGCACGGTTGCGACCGCAGAAGGCTAGCGTGTCGTCAGAAATTTGGGTAGTAATAGTCCAGGACGAGTCAGCAGTAGTACGTTTTGGTGAGCTGGAGACCAGTAGGCGCCCACATTCCACTACTGGTACTAGGCCGCACTGCCAAGGTTCGCTTTTGCTTGTTTGTATGACGGAGATGATGTCTTGCCAGGACGGAAGAATAGGGGCCAGGTAGGTACAAACGATGGGCAAACGAGAGCCCCACCGTTAGTGTTTTAGGGGCACTCAAGTCTATCGGACACCATTGTCAAACCAACTCGAGGACAGTGGAATTCGACCAAACACGATATGTTCGGCAACTGGGAAGACCGACTACTCTCAAAGTTTTGTAAATCTGTGGATTCGTCTCTGTCTGCACGACCACCATACTGTGCCGGGACTTGTCCTATCCCACCAGAGAAGTTGGTGCTGTTCTATGGCAATGACAATTCAGAGATCAGGTAAGTAGTACAGCCCGACTAACTTGTGCTGGTGTACATTGGCGTCCTAATCCATATGCTGCAGTCGAATCGATCTTTCAAGCCCAACCCCAGAGGACCTAGATAGCCTTTCGAATGCATGCCAGCCAGCCTCGTTTGGGGCAAACCACGAACAGGTTTACGACGAGTCGTACCGCAAAGCGAGAGAGATGAACTTTGCGAGCTTTGCGACGCAATTCAGCGCGAGGAACGCCGGCCTCATTCACATCGTCCGCCGGGAACTACTGGACCGTAGTGATGCGAACCGAGAGATCAAGGCGGAATTGTACAAGCTCAATGTCTACGGTCCGTCTTCAACAAAATCTACTCCTTGCAAAGTTCTAACGGTGGCGGCGTGTAGGCAAAGATTCGTTTTTCAAGGCACACAAGGATACTCCGCGCCGCGAGACCATGTTTGGCCCACTCGTTGTCATATACCCAACTCAACACGAGGGTGGCGAATTCGTGCTTCGTGAGGGGGACCGCGAGTGGTCCTTGGATTTTGCGAAGATGCTGTCCGATTCCTGCCATCGACCATGTGTGGGCTACGTTTCATTTTTCTCCGACGTCGAGCACGAGGTTCGCAAGGTCACATCCGGCCATCGTGTTACGCTGACTTACAACCTGTACTTCATCGCCGAGAGTCAAGCGCTCATTGGAACCACATCTACTCCAGCACCTTATGAGGGGTCACTGGCTGCTCCGCTCTACACACTCCTGACAGATCCAACCGTCCTGCCGAAGGGTGGTTACCTTGCTTTTGGTCTTCGTCGTTACTATCCTATAGAAAAAGGGAGGAACGTTACCAATTACAAGAGTTGCCTGAAAGGAACGGACGCTGCCCTTGGGCGAGTTCTGACCGCCCTCGATGTGGTTTGGAATGTTATGGTGTTTTACCGAAATGTGGGATCATATAACGATTACCTGGACAAGGTCATCGTGGACTTATCCAGGGCACCCTATGAAATCTATGATTTCGACGAAGCAATGGGAGAGACCGCCGTGCACGTAGAGTTTGCAAGCATCGACGGTATCCCTAGGGTAAGACGACATCCGAATGCCGAGACACCCCCGCGCCATTTCGCGAAGGTTACGAAGGTCGACAGTATGACTTGTTCGCGCTCGCCATATGTGATGACGGGACAGTCTCGAGCCGAGGTTGGTGAGTTGACCGGAGAAGTATGCATCGTCGTCGAGTTGCAAGAGCCAGCAGAGCGGGTCGTCCGCAAGGTGGACAGTATGGAAGTTATGGAAGTCGGTGCTTAGAAGGGTACGGACAAGTCGGATTGCATTAAGGCATTAAAGGACGCATGATACAAAATGACTTGTGCGGCAGGGGATGCGAGGAGACACCTTCGGATAAGCTACGAACCGTCTGACCGGTAATGGCTTGGCTACCTGTGTGGGTGCAAATGGTAAGGACGGAAGATAAGTACTAGAGTCCATTGGGATAAAATCGTGGTCCCAACTGGAAATACCTTGGGAAGAAAAGTAAATGAAACTAGGACCACTACCCTATGCACAACCTGCCAACAGGTGACGTCGTACAGTGGAGAGAATGCCCTATCAGGGTTGACTTCTCCCTATGCATAATCATGTGGGTGGTTGAACTTCGGATCGTCGACACCAGATAATATGTAAATCCGTAGCGCGGTTGCTGTACTGTAGCCCCAGATCATATCCATCATGTTCCGCCGCTTGCGTTCCTCACCCGAAACCAGCGGAAATGATATATTGGTCGAGTGCCGCGCGTATGGTGATTGATTGGAAGAACCCCTACCGCCGACCAGGGATGGTTATTCACATTCAAACCGGGTAGGGTGTTGGAGGCACCTCTGCCATCGCTGTTAGAGCAGCGTGCAATCGCACGATATCAAGATCCTTCGCCGGCGAGATGATCAACGCACGCATGAAGATCGAGGGATTGATATCGGGAGCGGGTAGGTAGGCCGGAAGTATAGGAATAGGAAGCTGATCCTGCAAGGGAAAAAAAAAAAGAAGGTAGTAGAGTAGTGTAAGACGAAGAGAGTCACGAGACGAACTTACGTCGGCTCGTTCGAGATATCCCACTACCCATACGTAGCTTTTGCGTTGCAAGGCCCAGCTGTGGTCTACGTTGGGATTCTTGGAACGGTCGCTTGGAGAGTCGAAAACGGAATGCATGGCTTCCAAGTCGATACAGAGAGACGCATCTACGAGCAACGCGCTGGAGGCGTCGTGCAAGAGCACAAGTGTAGATTCAGGGTCGTAAGTCAACATCCTGTGCAAAGCACAGAATGATTTCCATCGTAAGACAAGTGATGAGCTAGATGCAGCGTACCTGCCTGCAACTCTCAGCTTCCTGCCAACGTCGTCGCCAGTGATGGAATCGAGCATCGTCACCGCCGCGTGTTCAACTTGTTGAGGCATTGTGAGTAGTCGCTCTTGTCGACGAGGCTTAGCGGCTCTCGACGCGACGCACCGTGCAGTTTGTCACGTGCTCCCGTCGCTGGAAGAGATTCGACGGGGGCGAGCTTCAGCCTTCGTTGCGCCTATCACGGTCTCTGGCTAATCCAGTTCTTGCGAACGAGCAAACTACGAGCTATCGTTTTAGCTGATTAAGTGTGGAGTACCTTGATAAAGCCATCAGGCATACCGGAAACACATTGGCCAGATAGGATACGGGCGGCCAAACTGTGCCATATATATCGTGCCCACAGCATGCCTGTCCTCTCACATTCAGACGTCCACCGGCGCTTCAGAAGTACTGGTGAGTTCTTCTCCAGTTACGCGATCTCCATAACTTATTGAGTGGGATAGTGACAACCTAGTTCTCTCGTCGTTCGTAGCGACTTGTGTTTACTTACAGTGAAGTTCATTATAGGCCATCGTTGTGTAATTCACACTAACATCCACATAGCTGTAACTACTTTTTTTTTCTCGTCGACTTCCCAAGACACTTTGTGTCTGGCTCTTTCGCATACTTTCGTCAGCCTTGCCGATTGGACTAGCGTTCTGACTGTTCGGATCGCCTGAACTCGCTTTTCCCCCTCGTTCCAAGTACGAGGTATGGTCTACTATTCCTGTCTTTTTTTTTACTAGTTGATTACTGAACTCGCCCTGAAGATAGAATTATTCCTGCTGTGTATCCTCCCAGCATAATGGATTCGACAGATGAGGTTTCCCGCAAGCGAGCAGAGCTGGTGGGTTGTAGCCCAGGGCATGATGGTCGGGACGTTGCCCTCAGCGACCTAGCGGGGGCCCTCTGCAACAGATTCCAGGCGGAGGGGAAAATTGACGACGTGGACGAGGCAATCACATTATACCGTGCAGCGTTAGAACTCCATCCATCTGGACATCCTCACCGGTCTTCGTTACTCCGCAAGCTTGTTGCCTGTCTTTCGTGCAGATATGATGACCGGGGAGTAGCGACTGATTTGGAAGAAGCTGTTACATTCGCACGCGCCGCGCTAGAGCTCTGTGCATCAGGTCATCCCAGTCGTGGTGTATCTCTTGACACTCTCGCTTGTGCACTCTGGAGGAGGTTCAGCAAACAAACCGTGATTCACGACTTAGATGAGGCATTCGAATTGCATCGGGCAGCATTGGAACTTCATCCCTCTGGACATCCTGACCGGTCCTCATCGCTCCTCGGACTTCTTCTCTGTTTTTCGAGCAGATATGGCAATCAGGGAGTAGTTGCTGATGTTGAAGAAGCTGTGACACTCGGACGTGCGGCATTGGAGTTATGTCCACCAGGTCATCGTAATCGTGGAGTGTGTCTCTACAGTCTTGCTACTTGCCTCTGGATGAGGTTCACGGAACAAGCTGCAATATATGACTTAGATGAGGCATTTGAGCTGCACCGTGCAGCATTGGACCTCCATCCATCTGGACATCGTGAACGGTCTTCGCCGCTCCACGGGCTTGCTCTTTGTTTTTTGGACAGATATGATATTCGGGGAGTAGTTGCTGACCTGGAAGAAGCTATCATGTTCGGACGTGCAGCACTAGAGCTCCGTCCACCAGGTCATCCAAAACGTGGTGTATCTCTTTGCACTCTCGCTTCTGGTCTCTGGGGGAAGTTCAATAAACAAGCTGTGATGTGCGACTTGGACGAGGCATTTAAGCTGTACCAGGCTGCATTGGAGCTCTGTACATCTGGCCATTCCTGGCGGTCTTTTCCGCTCCATGGGCTGAATCTCTGCTTTTCGAGCAGATATGACTATCAGGGAGCAGTCGCCGACTTGGACGAAGCTGTCACCCTTGCACATGTAGCACTAGAACTCCGTCCACCAGGCCATCCACATTACGGTGCATCTCTTGACGCCCTTGCTTTTGCCCTCTGGAGGAGGTTTGACAAACATGCCACGATGCATGACTTAGACAAGGCAACTGAGCTGCATCGGACAGCATTGGACCTCCGTCCACTTGGCCATCACCAGTTTTGGACGCTCCATGGGCTTGCTCTCTGTTTCTCAAGCAGATATGTCAATCATGGAGTAGTTGCTGACTTGGAAGAAGCTGTCAAGCTCGGACGTGCATCATTAGAGCTCTGTCCACCAGGCCACCCCAGTCGTGGTGTGTCTCTCTTCAATCTCGCTGCTGACCTCTTGAAGAGGTTTAAGCAACTAGCTGCAGTGTGTGACTTAGATGAAGCATTTGAGCTCGACCGTGCAGCATTGGAACTCCATCCACCTGGTCATCCTCTCCGGCCTTTATCACTCCACGGGCTTGCTCACTGTTTTTCGAGCAGATATGACAATCAGGGAGTAGTTGCTGACTTGGAAGAAGCTGTCAGACTTGGACGTGCAGCATTAGAGTTCCGTCCACCTGGCCATCCCAGTCGTGGTGTGTCTCTCTACAGTCTCGCTTCTGACCTCTGGAAGAGGTCCAAGCAACTAGCTGCGGCATGTGACTTAGATGAGGCATTTGAGTTGAACCATGCAGCATTGGACCTCCATCCACCTGGACATGCCCACCGAATTTCATTGCTCCGTGGGCTTGCTCTCTGTTTCTCGAGCAGATACGATAATCAGGGAGTAGTTGCCGACTCGGAAGAAGCTGTCAAGTTCGGACGTGCAGCTTTGGAGCTCTGTCCACCAGGCCATCCCAGTCGTGGTATGTGTCTCTGTAGTCTTGCTGCCGACCTCTTGAGAAGGTTCGAGCAACTAGCTGTGGTGTGCGACCTCGAGGAGGCATTTGAGCTGTGCCACGCAGCATTGGACCTCCATCCACCTGGACATCCTGACCGGCCTTTGTCACTCCATGGGCTTGCTCTCTGTTATTCGAGCAGATATGACAATCGGGGAGTAGTGGCCGACTTGGAAGAAGCCGTCAAGTTCGGACGAGCAGCATTAGAGTTCTATCCACCAGGCCGTCCCCATCGCGATGTATGTCTCTGTAGTCTCGGTTCTGACCTCTGGAGGAGGTTCAAGCAACTAGCTGCGGTGTGCGACTTAGATGAGGCATTTGAGCTGCACCGTGCAGCATTGGACCTCCATCCACCTGGACATCCTGACCGGTTTTCATCGCTCCATGGGCTTGCTCTCTGTTTTTCGAGCAGATATGACAATCGGGGAGTAGTTGCCGACTTGGAAGAAGCTGTCAAGTTCGGACGGGCAGCGTTAGAGTTCTATCCACCAGGCCATCCCCGTCGCGGTGTATGTCTCTGTGGTCTCGGTTCTGACCTCTGGAGGAGGTTCAAGCAACTAGCTGCGGTGTGCGACTTGGATGAGGCATTTGAGCTGCACCGTGCAGCATTGGACCTCCATCCACCTGGACATCCTGACCGGTTTTCATTGCTCCATGGGCTTGCTCTCTGTTTTTCGAGCAGATATGACAATCAGGGAGTAGTTGCTGACTTGCAGGAAGCTGTCATGCTCAGACGTGCATCATTGGAGCTCTGTCCACCAGGCCATCCCAGTCGTGGTGTTTCTCTCCACAATCTCGCCTCCGACCTCTGGAAGAGGTTCGAGCAACTGGCTGCAGTGGGCGACTTAGATGAGGCATTTGCGCTGCACCATGCAGCATTGGAACTCCATCCACCTGGACATCCTCGCCGGTCTTCATCGCTCGATGCGGTCGCTCTCTGTTTCTCGAGTAGATACGACAGTCAGGGAGCAGTTGCCGACTTGGAAGAAGCTGTCATGCTCAGACACGCAGCAGTGGAGCTCTGTCCAGTAGGGCATCCCAATCGTGCTACATATCTTTATAATCTCAGTTGCACCCTTTGGAGATCATTTCAACGACAAGCTTTGATACCCGGGTCAGGTGGAGCAAGGCTTATTCGCCGAGCTGCTTTGATACTCCATCCAAGAAATAACGCTCATGCTGCCTCCTCATTTCGCACTCTCTCCCTGCACCTTTGGGACAAGTTTCGGAAAAAACCTGCGATAGCTGACTTGGACGACGCCATTTGTCTTGCCACGTATGCTGTGGAGCTCCGACTACCGAAACATCGTTTTTATGCTGTCGCCGTTGAACATCTCGCCGTGTTCATTAGGGAGCGGGTTCAAAGGCTTCGGGAGACAAGCTTGAGTGAATCAGCTACGCTCAGCCGTGCGACGGACACTCTATGTGCCATTGGGCACTTCTTTAGGGACAGGTTTCGAACCCAACACGCGCTTGTCGACCTGAATGAGGCGATCAGATTCCACAGATTTGTGCTGCAGCTCCGTCCGGCTGGACATGCCAGCCACCCCTCGAGCCTTCACCACCTTGCGCTATGCTTAATAGAGAGGTTTCACGACACAGCCATTGTCGGTGATTTGGACGAGGCCATCTCCCTTGAACGAAAAGCCCTGGAACTATCTGCTCCTGGTGACCCAAGCTACGACATATCCAATGACTGTCTTGCAACCTGTCTCCAAATGAAAATCAGCCCCCAGGTTTCGAGGGTGTCCTCCATTAGGTCCGTCACCACAGAATATGAGGTCAGCCAAGTCATTCGACATGTCATCTTCGAGACCCTCGAAACCGCACCGACTAGACTACTACACACGCACACGGGTACCTTGTGCGACCGGGACTCGCAGATATCACATTTCACTAGCGGACCACAGTACAAACAGCTGTTGTCGTCCGCCTTGTCTTATGACCCCGTGGAACGCGCTTGCCACATTCATACCGCTGTCTCGAGATACTTCCGGTTTGTCATGTTTTCTCACCGCTGGGGAGAAGGTGAACCAATCCTACATGATATCCAAGGTCGCGCAATATATGACATGCCACCGAGTGGGGGCATGAAAAAGCTCCAGAAGTTTTGTCTTACTGCTCTCAAGCGAGGTTACCTTTGGGCGTGGAGCGATACTTGTTGCATAGACAAAACCAGTAGTGCCGAGTTGCAGGAGGCGATAGGATCGATGTTTGGGTGGTATCGACGATCCCACCTAACGATCGTGTATCTTGCGGATGTTGCTGAGAGTGGGTCATTCGATTCAAGCCACTGGTTCGGACGCGGATGGACCCTCCAAGAACTGCTAGCCCCCGATACTATACTGTTCTACACTCGCAACTGGTCGCTATACAAAAATCTCGAACCTTCGAATCATAAAACAGACGATGCCGTCCTAGAAGAACTCACAAGGGCTACCGGAATAGCATCTCGGTTCCTCACTAATTTTACTCCGGGTGTGGACGATGCACGCTCGAGGCTTCAGTGGGCATCGTCACGTCGTACCACCCGCCCGGAAGACATTGCTTACTCGCTCTTTGGGATCTTTAATCTCCACCTACCTGTTCTCTACGGCGAATCTTTCGAATTCGCGCTCGGTCGCCTTCTAGGGGAGGTCATATCTCAGTCTGGGGATATCTCGATTCTGGACTGGGTCGGGGAGACATCCACCTTTCATAGCTGTTTCCCAGCTCGCATTGCATCGTACCGAACGTTGCCATTACCTCCCATCCCACTATCGGAGCAGTCATCCATAACGAGTCAACGATCTGCGTCGTCGAACGCACTGCGAAAGCTGTGTCGTTCACTCAATAAGATACCCCTCCCACGATTTGCGAACCGCCGCCTCACGTTGCCATGCTTCTCTCATCGCGTTACAGTGGTCCGGCGGAAAGGGGCAGATCCACTTTCATCGAGCTATGCATATGAAATCCAGGCGTCTGGTTTGTGGCCACTTGACATTACACTGCCAGAAGAGCTTGAAAATATAGCATCGTTTCCAGGAGGGCTGGAAAGTGCAACAGCTGCTCTACAAATTGTTCGCCCTTGGCATTCCAAGTCGCTTGGTGGGTCTACGAAGCTAGATGTCGCTGCCACAGAACAGCTACTCGTAACACTGGCACGACCTTTCGGCGCCCTTTTGTTGACCGAGCTACCCCACAACGAGTACAAAAGGATTGCATCTTCCACTCTTATTGCGGCTCATCCCATAGATGTAACTAGCATCCTCCAGGGCAAAGTCAGGATATTCAATATTGTATAGATAGTCATGGCATTATGATATCGGAAGAATACTTGACTTGATGCAATAAATGATGCTCCCTCTCGTCTTTATCTGTAACCATAGCACTGCGTGATGAACCTCTGTGAGCGCTTGAGCAGTCGACTTCACAAACTTCAGTCTGGATACCAGAAAATCGATGGGAATGTTTTTCTTGTGTATACACGTCCGTAAACACATCCCCCTCGTACTATCATGCTACTCTGAATTCGAACCTGAGTACCAAGTCCGTAGTGTTTCATCCCTTGGTGTGAGTCAGACAAATTGGTCAACTTGAAATATCGGTAGCCGTCCCCTTACCGACGAATGAACGGCGCTCTCAGCGTTTTCTGTCGACTTGGTTATCATACATTCATGTATGCTGGACAAGAGCCGTCTTGGGTCGGTGAGCTTCAATCTAGACAATTTCGGGAAGGTTCGTACGAGCAGCGATCTGATTGTTCTTCCTTCAGGTGCCTGACTTGAGTGAATCGTCGACGCCTGAGGGTAGCAATCGAAAATGACAAACAACCCAACATTGGACCAGCAGATTTAGAAAACCGCAAGTGAGACGGGCCACCGGAGAAGTGCCCTTCAGGGACCATATGTACTCACGCAAAATTGACAAGTGTCCTTTGCCGACGAAGCAAACTTAAGTAGAGTGCGTTTTTTTCTCTCATCCTGCAGTTAACACGTTGGCCGCGCGTGCCACTTGTACCACGGAATTTTGTCTCGTTCCTGAATTTCACGAGGATGGTCAAGAAGTAAACGTAGCTTGTTCAAATGTGTAGACATACTAAACCTTTGGTTGGTAGAAAGAGAAACAAAGCGCGTATGAATGAAAGTCGTCACCATCTTATGAATTAAGTCAGCTCAAGTCGCGATGTCTACATTGGTTGATCCGGTAACAAGCTTTTCGACATGAGCGAACAACTCGGGAACCATGGACGGAGGGGCATCGCTGGGGGTGAGGGGCGGGCAGCTAGGAGGCACCCGATACAGCGCGAGGTAGGGTGGTCTAACCACGCATAGGAGACTGTAGACCTGCCCCGAAATGGTACTGGTTTTTGAAGATACATGCGATGCTGCCGTTATAGCGCTTCTGAGTATAGACCATTGGATTATAGCAACGCCGAAGGGCACATGATGATTCCCTCAAAAGTCGGCTCGAAAGTACGCCACTCTTACCTTCAAGTCATACACAGTCTGGTGAGTGAGGGTTGAAAGAGACTCACCAGGCATCTCTCTTTATCGTCTAACTCGCAGTACTCGAGCAAGAGGCGGAAGATGGGACCAATTATATGGAGGGTCCGGAAAACGGAGGTCGTTCGCAAATTCGCTGGCAAACGCGTGTACCGACAACATCGGATCTGACGCGGGACGTGCGTTACGGTTCGTATCGCCCCATCCCGCACACGCAAGCTGCACGAATTAAATCAAACGTGTAGAACGAACACTACACGGACAGCTGAAACGCACCAAGAATGTATATACGTACTAGGTAGGGAGCGAGCCCTTGTTCAGTCACCCTAATAAGAACACGTGACCATTACTTTGTGAATTGTGCTTGGCACTGCGGCGCGGAGGTTGCTTGAGGCTATGCAGTCCCAATGATAAGCAGGCGTGATTATAAGAATTTCAAGGATGTCATTCCAAGCGGTCACCCTTCTCAAGTTCTCAGTAGCAACCTTCGAGGTGCATGGCCCACCCGAGCTCAGGAGTGTCAGCGTCACCGTTGGTGAGGGTGAAACGGGCCAACGGTGCCCAACCGAATCCAGACATCTATTTGGTAATTCGGGTGGGTGAATATGATACGTCTATAGATCCATCCACGGCCCTCAAGACCGCTTCGAGCGATGTCACTTATTTAGATCGCCATTGCGGGAAAACTACTCAGATCGATGTAAACGGCTACCACGAAACACAGCTCAACTGTCTAGTCATAACCTACTTATCCATTCCACATTCACAAAAGTTCGTGACAGCTGTTCTTCGAAATGTTGCGCAAGCGTTATTAAGCGCATCAATGTCACAGCGAGGATGCACTTCCTGCGTTATGTGAGCTTTGCAGAAGGCCAAGTGGAGCAGGTACATACCACCCAAGTCTGACTACCACTGCGGCAGACCAACATGTCAACTCTATGACGAACGTCCGACCTCTCCAGATAACACACTTCAGAGAGTCTCTGAAGCAGTGACAAACTTCCACGCCCAAAAGAACTGAATTCGACCTGCAATTTCGATTGACCTGCAACTACTCGCTGCTGGAGCCAAGTGATTAGACGGTTAAGAAATTCCAAATCAAAGTCCTCTAGTTTTTCTATGGTCAAGCGTTTCAGGTTCTTCCAGTGGAAGACGGCGCTCGGAAACTCTGCTGTGCGAGAATATGATTCAGGGAGGGAGCTGGCTTGAACGAGTGCCAGATGGCAGACATTTGGGAATGCCAAATAAACGGCCTCAGAGAAGTTCTCTGCAGTGAATTGAGAAAGACAGAGGTAATCGACGTTGTCGAACTTGGAGTTGAGATTTGAAAAAGTTGCGCTCGGGGAATGACGCTGGTAAGGTGGAGAATACTGAAAATGTTTGAGACTTGGAGCGACAAGAGCGCGTATCAGTGCCTCTGCATTGCCAAGCGTGCACACGAATTTCTTGAGTAGAGGTAATTGAATACTATTCGGTGGTAGGTCGCAGTCGATAGAGATGCCAGAAACATTAAGCGAAGTCAGTCCCCAGCCAGAAAGAAAACTGAGATTTGATTGTTGTCGCATTAATTCGTTTCCATAAAATTCAAGGGAAAGTGCGGAGATACCAAAAGGGATGTGGAAATTCTGCACTGTGCCGGTCTCTACATGGAGATGTACGTGCTCTAGACAAGGGGACTTTTCGGGATGCAGATAGAGTTCCCATTGTTCCGTCAATGAGCCGGGGAAATCCACGATCGTAAGTTGTTTCAGTGAAGGGAACGACAAATGGTTCAGCTTTTCCAACGGCCCGTGAAAATTGGTGATAGTGAGACTTCGCCAGCGATGAGCACAAGAGGCCAAAGTATTGAAGACTGCGGTGGGAATCCCATCATCGTCAGTGTCGGTGCCATACATGAAATAGATATCAAGGAGAGATTGTGAACTTCTGGTCACGTAGGTTTCTGCACGTGCTTCGTTCCAACGTGGAGTCACCATGATCATAGTCCAAAGGCTTGGAGAGTGCAGAATCACGTCTCTCCAACGACGCGAGACACTCGCTAAATCCCTCTTGCTGTGGCAATACGTGTCGCATGTATCGGGAACTGCCTCGAGGTAAAATTCGAATACTCGCAATAGTAATTCGGTGGGAAGACGGTTAACAGGAGCTACCGGCATACGTGCAATGAGTTCTTCAAGCCTGGATCTTTGCAATCGAGCGGCACCCCGGATGCTGCTAAGTTCGTCGAGGAGCTCCTGTTCGCGCTTCTCCAGCGCAACCAGTGCTGCTCGTGCCTGCGTAAGATCATCCATTGTCAGACTGCTATCAAGTTTCATATCAAAGCGCCGGTCATCAGAGTTCGTTGCCACAAACCGTGTAGTAATGAGATCGTACAGAGGGAAGTGGATCGAAGGTCTCACTTCGTACTTGTTGATTGTGATTGGATTGGACTGGACTAGCTGACTACGCTACGAAGTGGCTCAGGTGCAAACATAGGTAAATTTTGTGTGCCTACAGCAGTTACATATTGGGCATCAGTAGTTCCCTCAGTAGCTCAGAGCCTACCAAGGTAGCCTACAGATTCATTTCAGGACATCTGTTGTGGAGTATACTACTCTTGTGTGTGCAAGCTGCATCGAGTTATCTATGTATATCTGTCGAGTCTGCCCTTCAGTGGTTCCACATCAGGGAACCGGCAATTGGTCACGACTGGTCACGAACTGGTTTATGACTGGTTCTGACTAAAATCCCGTTTACTGATGCAGTTGTGCTCGCTGTAAGAGGCGGGTCGCCAGGCCCGGGCGGCCCATCACCGAACCGGCAATTGGTCAGGACTGGTCACAAACTGGTTTGTGACTGGTTCTGACTAAATCCTGTTCACTGATCTGAACGAACCAGCACCAGACAGTGAAGTACATTTCACTACCCTCTACTGACATGACAAGAAAGTTTCCAGCGATACAGGTATATAAACAAATGATTGGGGGAATACATCTCCTTGAAACTGCTCAAATACGTGAAACAATAAGCGCACAAACAATTATACGAGGTTATCTCAGCACAACGCCAGCCAGAGATAGCGAAAAGGAAAAAAAGAAAAAACAACAAAAGAAAAGAAAACGAGGACCAAGTGGAAAGCCGAAAGACCCTTAATCCCTTTCCTCGGAGAGCGTCGAACTCCTTCCTGAACCAGAGTCAGCAGGCGACCTGGACTGTGATCCGTTCCTGGATCGCGCTGCCCGCTGACGCAATTGTTGATCATGCAGTTCTTGTTGCGTCAGCGGGTAACTGGGCAGGCATTTCAATTCAAACGTGGCAGGGAGTACATCGCCACAATGTTCTTTGATGAATTCGTCATTCACTACCAGTCCACCGAACCGCGTGTCGTGGCCGAGCCAGTCCAATCTCTTGAGCGCCTCGCCAAGCCTACCTCCCGGTACATTAGGATCGGTAGAACGGTTGTGCTGGTAGGCCGAGAAAATCTGGCGCTTCAATGACCGGGACACGTTCTCGTATTCTTTTTTCGCGACGTCGCCGTACAAGTATCCGGATATACCATCCAAAATTTCCCCACAGGTCACGCCGATCGCCTTATCGCGCGCAACTATTTGAATCATCCATGGGAACGAACGAGAGACGATTCTGATATAGGTTAGGCGGGGGTATGTCGCTGGAGCTTTACGTCCCTTCATCCAGGATCGTCGGTTGTCAGTCGTGCGGTAGCAATTGCTCGTATGAAATAGCATGTTCCATCGAAGATAGTCCTCGAGTGAATCTCCAGGAGGGGCCAGTAACGGGTTGACTTTGACGACCGCACCCACAACTCTGGCTAGGAATGGCTCAAGCACGGGTCCATCTAGAGAAAAAAGGAACCATCTCGAATGAGAACGTTAACTGACGGGGGCAATGGTTTGGAACTTACAGTGTGGTCCCTCCGCAAAAGGGTCCATATGGTCCACACTGGTCGTCCACCGGATATTTGCACGTGCTGAATCATTCTGAGGGGGCCCGGGTGGTGGTGGTGGTTGTGTGGGAGGTGGATTCATTGGACCCACCCAAGGGGTCGCCGCTGGAAATGCATATGGTGTCATTGTAGGCGGCATCATCGGCATCCCCCATGCTGCAGCAGCTGGTGTATGATACCCTGCAGGGGGTCCCCAAGCAGGGGGTCCATTGGGAAGTGGCTGCTGAAACGTAGTGTATGCCGACGGAGGGGGATGTTGAGGGGGCCATCCCGGCGGGGGCGGCGGAGGAACTGCGGCAGGCGGACCCCATGCAGCGGCGAGTACGTTTGGGTAGCCTGTCATATCGGCAGGTACGCCAGCAGGTGGGCCTCCAGGTGGTCCATAGATGTTTGGAAGCGCGACCGGCGGTGGGTAGTACGAGCCGGGTGCTTCAGGTCGCTGTGGCATAACGGGCGTGGTATGCAAACTTGGTGCAGTGGGAATGTAAGGCGTTATGTTGAGTGCTCCAGGAGGGTAGTAAGGATAGTGCGAAGGTGTGTGGGGTTGGTGGGCCCAGCCAGAAGGTGCCGTTTCCTGGCGGTTCGTAGGAGGGACAGGCGGGGGGATCGCGCCCTCTGGAGAAGGAAGCGGGGGGATGAACGGACCGCCATCAGGTGTATCATATAGCATCTTCGTGCGAGTTCTAATTGTATAAGGATATGGAACAGTTCGATTCACAGGTGCAATCTGAGTTAAGTTACGTTGAACCAAATCGAGTCAAGACAGGCGGCATATGGCTGCTCACAGGAATACAGAACCGTAACTGCGTGGAATTTCGTGATTGCACAGATATGATGATTCAGTCACAGGTCGATCAGATGTCGGAGGCGGTCAATAGTGTATAATTGTTCAACAGTTACTGGGGCTCGGTGCACGCAAAGCTCCTAAGAAAGCGGTGTCAGCCATTGTCAAGAGTACGACACAGGGGAATGAGTGCCTTGGAGCAGAACCACAGTTTTTTCCAACGGTGTCGGTGCCCACTGCTGCGTAAGCCGAAAAGTTCCTTCAGTTACTTCCGATTGATTGACGTCGAGGACAGTGCGCTCACCTAACCAGGTATAAGCGGTGACAATGTATTGCACTGGCTGCCCGAGCCACGGTGGACGACACAATTTTCAGGAGGTGTTAGAAGGTGACGGAAGGGCTCTAAAGCTGGCCTCTCACATTCTTGGCCAATGGCGATGATGAGGCTTACCCAATCGGGAGGTAATTGTACGTCAGATTAGATAAGCAGTGGCTGTACAACGTCGGGCGAGGACTGCTTCCGCCCTGTGTAGCGAACAAGCGTACACCGATACTTATGTACACTGCCTACGAGCACTGCGCGCGCCATTAGAAGACTCACAGCATGTCCTTCTGGCCAGAAGACTGGCGGGTTTTTGGTGGCACACCAATCCCAGTAACCATTAATTTCCAAAAGCCCCACGAGACCCTCACGCCATTTCCCTTTCTGCACAGGATTTCTCGGACGAGGAATCGGAAAAGGACATGATTGGCTGGGCTTTGTAAGGTAGTCTATAAAGATAGCAAACCCATGACAGGTAATTGCTAGATGCAGACAACGGTAGATGTAGATAATCGAGAAACAAGACTGATCAGTGATACAATGTGCGCATGATCCGACCGGAGAGAGAAAGCGACAGGTATATATGCAATAACAGGAAATACAACGGATACATCACTCAAGAAGCCAGACACATCACAAAGATATTGGGTGCTTTAAATCCGAGTCGTGAAATTGAATAGTTGTCTTTCTTCGTCAAGTAATCAAAATAGATTTTGTCTCGCAGCCAATCTGCAACAGAAGTTCGGTACTGGTCGCCGATAGAGTCAAAAACCTTCCAGATACTTACCGACTCTCTTGTACCGACTGGGTGGGGCAGGAGTGTTGTAGTACATCGACCAATTACTAGCAGCTTGCTGGTTGTTGGTCGCAGCGCGCTTCACGTGTTCCTGTAACCGCGGAGGAAGGGAGTTGAACTCTTGATCTGAGACGTAGTTTTCGGTATACCTGCTTCCGCGGAATCAAATGATAGTAAATCAACAGACAAGCCTCGGCCTTTGTAATTTAAAGCATACTCTTTCCATATCGTAGTGCAGACATCACTCATGGTAACGCCACGTTCGTTGTGTATGATAGTGCACCAAGGGCTGAGCTCAGTGATGATGATGAGTTGCGTGACTCGAGGTAAAGTGGCAGGCTCGTCTTTCTGAGTGAAATTGAGATCGCGGTCCCTTGCTTCCGGGTTGAATCCACCCGTAGAACCTATACCGCATCAGGGTCGTGCACCACGGCGAAAAGAGACCTATACATACCGGTCACAAGATTGAACAACAGATGGAAGCCAGGATTTGTACCCTGAAGGATTGGGTTGAGCTGGAGGTCGGTGTTAAGCAGATATAGATCTGTCTGTGAGAGCACCGGTCCATCTGAGTACATCCAGTTGTACATGTTGAATAGGTGTCATGGATATCGTTCTACAGACTCACAGCTCGTTCCAGCAGCCCACTTGCTGACCGTATTGTCGCCCATGACTGCTCAGAGCGATAACGAAATCGGGAAACGAAAGAAGTTATTGGATTTCAAAGTGAACGAGCGGCTGCTTTGCAGGCGGCTTTTCTGACTGGGTAGCAGGAACACGAGGCTGCAGTGGTGGAGCCCTTTTTATAATGCCAACGGATGGAAGTCGTGATCGGGGTGGCTGTGGTAGATTAGATAAGATAAGATTAGCACTACGTAATCAATTCCATCCTGTGTTCGCACAACTTAGTCACTGCTGCACGTCGACCTCCATTGCAACGCATGGCTCCCAAGAGCACGAACGCAAAGAAAGAGGCTGGGCGAGCCAAGAAGGCAGAGAATGAGGCTAAGAAACAGCAAGTAGTCGCTGCGGACAAGGCATGTCACCTGTCATAGCCATCATAGCGGTGTCTTCAGTGCGCCAGCTCACTCAGTGTCTCAGGAACGCAAGGACACAGAGTCTTGGAGTGAAGGTGCAAAATCGAAAAAGTCCAAAGAAGACAAAGAGGAGAAACGTCGGGCTGAGCTTGCTAGAAAGGCAGAGAATGCACGGTTACTTGCGGAGGAGGAAGCATCTCTTCCTTCCAAAGCGAAATCAGCCCCCAAGGCTAGTACGAAGAAGTCTGCGAAAGACGCCAAGCCCGCTGGTCCTGGAGCCATTGCTGCAGGTGACGGGTTAGGCAGTGGGAAGGAGAAAGAAAGAGAAACGGAGCCGGCCGAGGAGGAAACCTTTGCTGCTACAGGCATCGATAACGCACTCGACCTTTTGGAAGTCGTGACTGCAAAGTTGGATAAAGCAAGTGTTGGCCAACAAGCTGCAGGTATTGAGAGGCATCCTGAGGTCAGTTGCCGTCACAGGATTTGCGAAGGATGCTAATGATACGTTTCCAAATCAGCGGAGATTCAAGGTAATCTCATTCCAACTTATTGATGGTGCACAGGTCAGGTTACCCCGCGTGTTTACAGGCGGCATTCGAAGCCTACAAGGAAAGGGAGTTGCCGAAAGTCAAGGAGGATGTGGGTATCTGAGATCTGACAGCTTGGATCTTCCAGCTAACTGCACGTTTCATCAAGCACCCCGGTTTACGCCTGCAGCAATATCAGGTAAGGCACTGCATTTGTGACTATAGCAAATCTAATAGCTGTGGACCCCGCAGGACACCTTGTACAAGCAGTTCCAGAAATCACCGGAAAATCCGTGTGTTTCCGTGCTTTTGGTCTTCGCGGCACTGACATACTTACATTTACGCAGATTTAATCAGGTCACTGTTACATACGACGCTAGCAAAGAGGAGAGGGTCCAGGCTCTGAAAGAGAAGCAGGAGGCAGTGCAGAAGCGGCTGCGTGCATAACCGGAACGTGCTGTCTCGGAGATAGACCAGCCCTCCCAAGGGTTTGTGTAGCTGTCGAAGAGATAAGTCGGCTAGATAGAAGCGCGGAGTAGGAAGACCGCATTGTTGTACATCTACGGTATAGTAGCCATGTAGGTATAGGGTCAAAGATGATTTCTTGCACTGCGCATTTGGATGTTCTATTGATAATGATCCACATTTTCTGGTCGGCAGTGACTGCACAGTAGGTGTTCCAGCTGGAAAACTCGTGGTTTGCCAAGTGCCCCAGAATTTCCAGACAGTAACACCGCACGTAGGTTGCGGTGAGGGCGGCAAATTCGACGGCTGTGTACATTGATTACGTAACACTAGATTGCTGGAGGGTATAACATTGGCGGCTGATATGATTGCTGGCCTCCACTCCAACAAGAGCCACTGCTACGTAGAGCAGCCATGCCATCCTCACCATTGTGTATCATCCCTCCAACATCACGACAGCCGATGTCGCCTTCAGCCGTCCAGCCTACCAACACGCTTATCATCACCCAAGTGCCACGAAATTTTTTCGAGCCGACCATCCTTCAGGCTCTTCGTGAATACTTTGCTGTGCACGGCGAGATCACCCATTGGGTGCCGATATCTTCCTTCTTCCGTATACTCCTGGTGTACAGTGACGTCGAATCTGTGGAGCGTGCCAAGGCCAGCAGTGATCCTTTGGTCATCCGACCGAACCAGGGGTGAGAGCGACTGCGCTTTGACTACGCATGACGCTTATTTTATACAGTGAACGAACTATTCTTCGAGTTTACCGTGCAGAACCAAATCCGACCGTCAGCCCATGTTCACCAACCTCCGATGATCAGCTCCTCAAACCTCCACCGCTGGACAAGAATTTCCTCATTTCCCCGCCGGGATCGCCACCGGTCGGTTGGGAGCAGATACGCGAGGAACCACCAAACTCAGCGACGCTCGCGGAGGACCTCGTCACTGCTCTGAACAGGTTGAAATGTCGAGAGAAGCGCGGGAGTCGGGAGGTGCTACTCAAGCCCGAAGACGGGATTGGTGTTGGTGTATACGTCGAGGATTGCGACGGGGACGAACCAGATGATGAAGATAAAGAAGTAGACTGGGAATATGGCACCTTCAATCCATCGCGTATGTGCTGGAAACCAGTTCCCACCGCCTTACCTCCGATGCCGGTGACTTTGCGTTAGCTCACTGTGAGTATCGTTACGCGAGTCGCGACTTGTTCCGAGCCAAGGACTACCGAATACACGTACATATACTGCCTTTGTATTTTTGGATCTCGTCCAAATTGCCGCTTGGGTTCTGCACTGACATGTTCTGGCTCGGGTCCTGCTTCATTCGTAGGTTTTGACTTACTTACACTAGCACATCGTATTTCCTGAGTTTATGCCATTTATTATGTAGTAGCATCAACCAACATTTTCTGTACAGTATGTACCACATATGACATCTCCGAGTTTGACACAGCCACCACGACATGTTTGACGCTTGTTCCAAAAAAGGAAATTGTCGGTGAGCCGACGAGCTCTATTGTTTTCCGTGTCTGCATTGTTCTCGTGGGCGCTGGCAACCGGACGGCACCTTTATACTTGGGACACAACAAAAGGCATGAACTCAGGACCGTGTCAGCAACGGAGCCCTGCGCTCTTCTCTGCTTATCTTCTTTACCGACCTTCATTGCTTTCACTTTCTCTTCGCTGCTCGAGATGCTAGGAAGCATCCTTGCTGTTTCTCTTACTCTCGGCGCGTCTGTCGGTGAGTACCTGCTCCGTTACATTCCGGGTAGCATTCTGAAGCATTCGCAGTCGCGCAATCTTCTACTGTTCTTTGCGTTGCAGGTCAATGCCTTCAAGGTTATTCGAATACGACTCGTACGTGCTTCGAACCAGTTGGCGTAGGTCGCTGCTAATTTTTCGTTTGCAGTTGGCGCAACGCTCTCCGCCTCTGGAATTTCCACCGAAGTACTCTTGCTTCCTGGACAGTATACGTCGTCGACGAACCCTCAACTACTTAATGAACTGTTGACATCCTCATCCGCAACCCTCTCTCCTTCACCGGGATTCGCAAACTCGACGGCCAATACTTCAGTGACGCTGCCCCTCACTGTGCAATTGCAGCCTGGTGTCGCAACTTACCCGAAAGCGCTATACTCCGGTGAAGGCTCGTACATAAGCCTCTCCACAAATTCTTCAACTTCCTTTAGTGATGCTGCGTCTCTCGCTTTCTCTGGTAACGTGTGGGCGGAGGTCACAGCAGGTGGCAGCCGTATCATTTTCTGGAATTCAGTCCCAGATATTAGTCAACTTCCGACTGCCGGTTCGGGCTCCTTGTCGTTAGTCAAACTCGAGTCTTCAACGTGCTCGCCACCGTGTTCCGGGAGTGGCGTTTGTACCGCATCCGGGACGTGCTCGTGTCCTCCCGGCTTCTCCGGGTCGTCATGCGAGGAGTGCTCTTCTGGGTACTATGGACCCACCTGCCGGCCTTGCCCCTCTGGTTGCACTTCCTGTGATGACGGAACTTCCGGAACTGGACGTTGCCTCTCCACTACGGTTTCGAACCCTCCGTCGAGTTGCAGTTGTATCAATGGGCAGTGTGGCTCCAATGGGCAATGCACTTGTCTTCCGGGTTGGACATCGGCGTCCAACGGTACCCAGTGTGCTGCTTGTGCAAATGGATACTTCCTCGATTCGTCGGGTAACTGTGAAAGTAAGCAATCATCAACCCCTCGGTACTTGCGCAGTGCTGACCGTGCGATAGTTTGCCAGCTTGGTTGTGCCGAGTGTGCTGATGGCTCGGGCGACTGTATCACTTGCAAGTCTGGCTACACACAAGACGCAAACGATCGTGCGATGTGTGATGCTGTTTCTCAGACGACGTCTGGCGGCACAACTTGCCCTGATGGCAGCTACAGCAACGGTACCAGTTGCGAGCCTTGCGCTACAGAGTGTCAAACCTGTACCGGATCAACCTCGAATGATTGCGTAATTTGTGGTTCAGGGACTTATTCATTCAATGGGTCATGCGTGCAGACCAACAGCGTTGGTGTCTGCCAAGGCTCATCCCTTATCGCCAATAATAATAAGCACGAGTGCGATAGTAAGTCACTAAACGTGGAGATCGGCTGGTTTTCTCAAATGTGCCTACAGCTTGTGGACCTAAGTGCACCTCGTGCCAGATACCGAACTTTAATGTCGCCTCAACTACGAACCAAGCCCAGTGCACTGGTTGCTTACCTGGTTATGTACTTTATCAGGGCCAGTGCATTGGGAGTTGCCCTTCGAGCACCTTCCTATCTCCCACGGATAATCTTACATGTACAGGTATGTCTCTCTGCTTTGGTGGCTTGGTCCGTCCTGCTGACCCAGCGTTTGGCAGCCTGCAGTTCGACATGTAGCACATGTGCAGGCAGTGCTAGCTACTGCTTGACGTGTGCGAACAACATGCTCGCATCGAATGGGCAATGTGTTAGCTCGTGTCCGTCCAACACTTTCAGTTCCTCGGGTGCTTGTGTTACGTGCCATCCCGACTGCGCAACATGCTCCGGCTCGGCATTTAACCAATGCACAAGCTGTAACCAGACGCTCCCCGTACTCACCAACGGCCGTTGCTTGGCAACCTGCAGTCAAAACCAGTATTTCGACACCACTTCTTCCACCTGCCAATCTTGTGACAGCAGCTGCTCGAGTTGCTCAGGGTCAGGTCCAAGTAATTGCCTGGCTTGCTCGAGCTCCAGTCAGGTACTGCGCGGGGGTTCCTGTGTCGCAGCTAATTGCAGTAGCGGAACCAGCATCGTACCTGGCCTTGGCACATGTTTATCCGAACTTGTGGTGGTTCCGTCGTCCACCGGAAGTTCGGCTGCCTTGCCATCCATCAGTGGCCTGTCATCTCCCGTTACCACGACGACTCGTCAGTCATTATCGTGGTGGGAAATTTTGTTAATGACGCTAGGCTGCGCTTTCATATTTATGGCGTTTCTCTGGTGCTGGCGCCGCCGCGCGCGGAAGCAAAGAGCCAAGGAAACCGCTGCATTTGCATCCGCCAAGGCTCTCGACCGGAAGACAAACTGGCGACAGCGTCTCAAGGCATTTTTTGGTCACTCGTCGAACCCCGCACCTCCGGATAACGAAGAGATCACACTTTGGAAGCTGCGGGCTGCGGAAGAAGCACACCACGATCGGGAACTCGAGAAATTGATTGGAGCATATGAGTATTCCAGGGCGGGGTCGAGCCGTGGTGGCCCTTCTCCCCTTCCTTCGCTTCACGATCGCAAGTCACACGGGTCTCATGACTACGATTCGCACCGTCTGTCTCGCGATTCACTTTATTCCCAAGTTACGGGGATGCCGCGTAATGGACCTGAACCTCGACAGCCTGTGAAGTCGAATCTGCTGACATCGCGCTTCTCCACGACGACCGTCGGCTCCTCCGTGTGCAAGAAGCCGAGCATTCTCAAGCGTGAACTGACGCCGCGGAAACCACCACCAACAGATGCGGAGGCATATGCAACATCTGTTCGGGACGCTGCTGACGAGAGCGGATCATACTGGGTGTCCCCAGTTAATACGGGCGGATCACGCAATCCATTCCGTCAATGAATCGTTTCCTTTCTTCTGGTTCATATTCGCCCTCTTCCGCATGGATTATAATCTAACGGGATTAGAACAGTTAACATTTTTTTTCTCGCTCTTTTTTGCACTTTTCTCTCTCATTTCCAATTGCCACTAGACACTGTACTACTGTATATTTCGTTCGTCTTAATACCTCGCACATATCATGTAGACGACGACCTTCTGTAGCAATGCAATGAACATATATATGTCCATGGTACACCCGCCCTATGTTGGTTTACGTAATAAACGAGCCGCTACTATAGTCGGCTACCACCAAATGTCAGGTTGACCGCTGACGCGACTGACGCACGGTGATTGCCATTTCCCTGAGCCGCCGTTCATTGGAGAGCGCCGACGACGTATTACTTCGATGGCACTCGCTGGAGATGTTGTATTCGGTAAGTGCGATCTCGAGTATCTCGATTGGTGCGGTCAGATTTGTCACCAGCTGCACTGTGCCCGCCAATATACAGGGCCATAATGTCCACACGTGTGCATGTATACACACTCAGGAGCGCGCATATTTATCACAGCTTTCAGTAATCCCCGTCACGGTGAAACTCTATCCCGGAGTGCTGTACAGGACATGCCGTCCATATTAAGCGGCAGGGCGAGCGTTCGGCCAACACTCCCCCGATTCCCCACATCGCCCCGCTCACTGGGCCCTTCTCCTTACCCGCAGCCATGCTCGCTGGACCTGGCAGCTCGGCGCAACAAAAGGAGGCCCAACCGTCATCCGTGGCATGGTATGACGAGATTCCTGGGAGCATCTGTGGTCCTGAGGACGGCCCCTGGCCTCGCGCCTTCACCAACCTCACCACCTCCGAGGCATGGGATAAGTTGTCGCTGGCATCCGACCCTCAATCCCTTGCTTATGGTACTGGTGAGGAGTGGAGAGCTGATGCTCTCAACTTTCAGCCCTTCCCAGGTGCTAAGAGCCAGGACCGCTACGCCATGCAACAACTGCGCATAGGTGGTCGAATATGGACCCTCACTGCTGTATTTGATGGTATGTCTGGTTGATCATGCTCTTTGCCTCAGGGGCCAAGTTCAGTGGCTTTTGATACCAGGACATCTTGGGGACGCGACCGTGCAACATGCCGCTTACCATGTACCCATCATCGTTCGCGAGTTTCTGGAGGACCTTGACAAAAAGCACGGCGGGCGTGTTGTCCCGCCTCCGCTGGTAGCGGACGTGTTCAGCTGTGCCATTCGCGCATTCGACGATGCTATTGCCAATGATGTCCTAGAGCTATTTCCGGGTGGTTTGGATGCCGCTATGGAGATGCCCGATCAGCAAATACACTCCATCCTCAACGATCAATTTGTGGGTGGGAAGAACTTTGAAAGGGCAAGGCTTTGCATGTATGGTACCACTGCACTTGTAGCGCTTGTCGACCCTGATCACACTAACCTGTGGCTCGCTAATTTGGGCGACTGCCAAGGAGGTAAGCGAGGAAACGGCTCCTATGGTGAAAGCCCCGTTCATGAAGTCTCATGGTAGTTATGGTATCGGAGACTGCGCCTCAGGTCTGGAGTTACGAAATCTTGACTAGGGTGCACAACGGACAGAACAAACGCGAAGTGGAGCGCGTGAAAAGGGAACACCCAGGAGAAGCAGAATGTATCGTTGACGGTCGAGTTTTAGGAGCTATCGCCCCTTTCCGGTGTCAGTCGCATCGCGTCATGATCTGTGCTATGCAGTAGCTGATGAATACTTGCAACTACAGGTTTAGGTGATACGCCGTTTAAACAGCCACCGGAGTTCACAAGACGTCTCCTATATAACCTCTTCCCGGGCAGCAATGATACTTCTCTGTGGGAGGAGTTCCTGGTACGGAACAAGACCCCGCCGTACATTTCTGCGATGCCGGAGGTCACACACTTTCCGCTAGATCGCTTGCAGAGGCCTCTACGAAGATACCTCATATTATGTTCGGACGGTTTCACTGATATCTGTGGAAAGCACCAGCGCAGTGTGATCGACCGATGGCTACGAACCATGTCTGTTGCTGGTGACCGTTCTTCTACGATACCGATACCACCTAACAGGGCTTTACAATTGCTGTGGCAGGGCCTTGGAGGCGATTCGGTTAGCGTTTCTAAAGCATTGACACTCGATCTGGATGTCCCCTGGTTGGATGACATCACTATTGTGGTTCAAACACTATAGTTATAGCACGTTTTCTAGTTTATACGCTACTGTACTACTCTAATCGTCGAACCTGGTTACCTTAGTGGGGTCCATACTTTTGCTTCTTGGTGTATCGATTCTCTGTTGCCGCTTTCAGCTACTGACCTAACGAAAGTAGGTTTTTTCCCGCTACGGAACGATGGTTGCTTTGGCTGCCCTTGCTGGGGTTTACGTGAGGGTAAGAGAAGTCTACGTATGTCGTCCGTCTAACTTATCGAAACCGCAAAAGTTATTTGCCCCTTTTAGTCTCAGTTGCTCGCGTGACGGCGTCTCGTACGCGTTCGGCAGCTGAATTACCCATGACTTCTCCTACAACTTAGTCGTATACATTGCAGATTTAGGGATCACTAGCAACAGCAAGAAAGAGCCGCAGTTGGGTGATTTCCTCCAGCAGCGAACACAGGTTGGATATTAGGCAAAGGGCATGAGACTCGGACATGATCCCATCACACTTGACCATCGCTGAAACCATCAGTACGGGGTGACTTCGAAGGGCTCGATCTAGATACCGGGAAGCATATTATTGCCGACGACATCTCCGGTGTGTAACGATACAGCGCAACCGACCAATTTCATTGACCTGGCGAGATGCGTTGATCGCGTTTCGTATTGACGCTGCGCTGCGGAGGCCAACTCTACAAATGTACCTGAACTTTTTTCCATCGAAAAGGCACATTATTATAACCACCGCAGGCGTATGGCCAGAATTCAGATCCCCGATAATCCGCCCCTTCCCCCTTCCTCGGAACACTTGGGCTGTGATAGCTATGTTATACCGTAGTAGTTGGGCTTTCCTGGCCGAACCTTGACGCGATGCCATTCTGAGAATCGGCTGCTGACTAATGAACCTGACTTCCAATTCACACTCTGGCAAGGTCAGGAATACGCGCTGACGGTCTCTATCTCATGTTGTTTCTGAGCGGGACACATGGAACATATCAACAATGCATCGAATAAGCAGCTCGTCGATAGCGGGGCTAGGGCGAACAAGCGAAGTCGTTCTCGAAGCGAGAGTCCTGAAGACCTTGGGCAGCCTTCAAAGACGACTTTGCATCATCTGAATGGACCTGAAAATAACACTGAGATATACGGGGCCTCCCACTTTGGAGAGTGGGGGGAGTATATGCAACGCAAGCGCGCAAAGTTACAGATTCAGAACACTAGTTTGGAGGGTACATCTGATGCAAAGAGTGACGTTTTTCGTGGACTTTCGATATACGTGCGTCTGTTCTCTCGTGAGTTTGGAGGATGATTTTCTGACGGTGCGGAAGATAAATGGATGGACGAGACCATCCGTGCAAGAACTACGGAAGCTGATCGTCGCACATGGAGGTGTCTTTCAGCCTTATCTCGACAGGAAATCTTCAGTGTTCGCATTTCAATTCCCCATTGCTGACGCCTGGGTCGTATTGAGTATTTTCCACAGAACCCATATCATTACATGCTCCCTCACTCCTGCAAAGATCCGCGAGTTCAAGCATATGAAAGTTGTGAGACCGGAGTGGCTTGTCGAGAGCGCAGACGCTGGCACATTACTTCCTTGGATGGACTATATATTCCATCCTGGAGGTCGAGTCGAGACGTCTCAAGGCTCTCCAGTAGGGCAAACAACGTTGAAGCCAATCTCAAAGTCTACGCCACCACCCAGTCCTCAAGTGCAAGTCAATCGGAGTGAGGCGCAAAGTCCCGTTTCTCGGTCGAGGTCGCCACCCCGTCCGCTCTACACCACCGATCCTAGCACGTACGAAGACGCCGTTCGAGTCCCTGGCTACGCTATGGGGCAGTCCAACGAAATGGCCGAACGAGTCATGGCTGATCCGCAGTGGAGAGCAGCCCACACATCCATAGCACCTGGCTTTATCGAAGGGTTTTACAAGAACTCGCGCCTGCACCATCTCTCTATGTGGAAAGCAGAACTTAGGAATCTCGTCTTGGAAGCACAGGAACGTGCTGAACGCGAGGAATTTGGCAACACACAAGACAGGGATGGTCCAGTTGTGCGAGAGAAAGCGGGCGCTCAGTCGAGCTCAACGACGGATGTCAGTATGGGCGGAGTGGAATTCACGCTGAGATCTCCAACCAAGAACAAGGGAAAGCATAAAGCTGACAACCACGAGAGAGTCGTCATGCATTGTGATTTTGACTGTTTCTTCGTCTCGGCGGGGCTTACTACTCGGCCACATTTGCGAGGAAAACCTGTGGTCGTCTGTCACTCGCAAGGAAATCAAGGTGGTGCATCGAGTACGAGTGAAATTGCTAGCTCAAGTTATGAAGCGAGATCGTTTGGCATCCAGAATGGTATGAGGTACGTCTCTTCTACCCTTTGTGTACACCATGGTTCGAGGGCTCTGCCAGCCTACGACAGGCAAGGCAATTGTGCCCTTCGGTAGTGACGATACCCTATGAATTCGAGAGGTATGGAACGAAGTCGTTCGCCGTGGTCGCTGTCTAACGAGTTACTGAAAGATATAGAAACCTCTCTTTACAATTCTACACGATTCTTATGCGATATGCAGACGATCTTGAGGCAGTCTCTGTTGATGAAGCGTTAGTAGACGTATCGCACGGTGTGGCGAGTCGGAGGGCAGCGGCCCCATTCTCCGCGGATGATCATGCCCTCGCATTAGCCGAAACCATCAGAAAAGAGGTGAAGGCAACTACTGGATGCGAAGGTAGGTGCAACGTACTCGGTTTCCCCGTGCTTTAATTGGGAATTGGTGCAGTTAGTATCGGTATCGCAGAAAACATTCAATTGGCTCGTATTGCCACGAGGAAGGCAAAACCTGCGGGACTTTTCCATCTGAAGCGTGATGATGTCCAAAGAGTACTAGAGCCTCTCGATATTGATGATCTCCATGGGTTTGGATACTCCACGCGGGAGAAAGCGAAAGAAAAACTTGGTACAGCAAACGTTGGGGAGTTGGCTAAGAAGAGCAAAGGGCAGCTTTGCGAAGCACTGGGAAAAGGTACTGGAGAGACGCTTTACAAAGCCATCAGGGGGATCGACGACCGCAAGCTTGAATCCGACAAACCGCGCAGGTCTGTGTCTTGTGACATTAACGTAGGTTTTCTTCTCCCTTTTAATTTGGGACTTGTCGTCGAACCAGCTTAAGTACGGCGTCCGATTCGAAAACAACGAGCAAACAGAGGCGTTCATTTATCGGATGGCGGAAGAGGTCGCGCGGAGAATGAGCAACATATCCGTGTGTGGCAGATCTCTGACACTGAAAATCATGAAGCGCGACCCCAGTGCACCCAAAGAAGCTCCAAAGGTAAGAGCTAATAACGATCCCTTGCCAATTATTCAACATCCGTATTTAGTTCTTGGGTCATGGGATATGCGAGACCTTCAATAAGCAGACGACTCTCTCCAACATACACGGTCAGGCTACCAGCGACAGCAAGGACATAGGAGATCATGCCTGGAAGCTACTCAAATCCTTTAACTTCGACCCTACGGAATTGCGGGGAGTAGGTATTCAAATCCAAAAGTTGGAGAAGGCGGGCACTGTAGAGAATTCTGCTCAAGCGAGGTTACCCTTCCAGCATGCATTACGCCCCAAAACACCGGACAAGTCTAAATCAGTGCAAGTCAGAAGTGGACCACCGCAGATCGTTGTCCAGCCTCCCTCTCAGGAGGAGGTACTTCAACAGGAGGATGGCACTACTAGGGTTGAGGAGGCTCCTGTGCACGACATTCCTTCGTTTTCTCAGGTTGACAAGGAGTGTTTGACGCACTGCCGGAAAACATTCGTGAGGAACTGGAGAACGAATACAAACGTCGTTCCAAGTCTCCTGTACTCAACGACCCCCCTCCCGTTCCGGCTGAGCAGCGCCCCAAGACAGTAGTCAAGGGAACTGGCACTGATGTGAAGCGGATTACGAGGCAGCTTGCACCTAGAAGCAAAACCACTATCTCTCCACAGAAGAGCACGCTCTTCACCAGACGTGTCACTCGTGTTAGTCCCTCCTCCGTGCGAGTCGCTGAGGATGAGCTGCGGGAGCTAGGTATTGACCCGGAGGTTTTCGCGGCCCTGCCCGTCGATGTGCAACGCGAGCAGTTGACCACAGCCCGACATCTCAAGAATGGTGGAGTGCTGGCTGAACCGGACAGTCCTCAAATTTGCGAAAAGAAAAACTCGCGTGTATCCTAAGAAGCCCCCACCCCTAGCCAAACACCCGCAACATCCCTTCTTGAAGCAGCAAGGACCGAAGAAAGGAGAGAAGTTGTACTTTACGAGGACAGACGATATACAGCGGGTAATCGAAGCTTGGGTCGAAAACTTCAAGGAAGATCCTCCAAACCAGAAAGATGTCGAGTATTTCAGCAAGTTCTTGGTGCAGAGCGCGGAGGGATCGGATACGGGAATGGAAGAAAACGGTTGCCGTGATGAAGTGGTGGTTAGTGCTACTACGCAGACATTGGGAATTCTATGAGCACCATGATCTTCTGGAAACTGAACTTGTGACACAGAGGATGACCTCGGAGGAAGATAGGAAGGGCGTGGTGGACCGCCTTTCGAGAGGTGAAATCAAGAGTGGACGCAATAGCTACGAAACGCTTTGGAGGCACTCTTTGCTTGAAATAATTGACGTGTATTATCCCTGGGCATTAATTTGTGTATGGCAGACGTCTACGTGCGTGCCAGCGGACGAAGGTTTGACGAGGAATACCTTAAATGTCAGTCTCACTGACAAGT